>JBAMDO010000060.1:0-279010 GCA_037074765.1 Mansonella perstans
GCTCATCATAAATTTGGATTTATGCAGCGAAAACAAACTTTCATAAATATTCTCTTTTCCAATATTCAGAAGTATGATTCAATTAGATGTAATTTGTCTATAAAGACAATTCCTTCGGGAATTTAATTGTCTTTTTTTCCTTCTCAGCATTCTTCCACAATTGCTATTTTACATAATAAACTAAAAACATCCTGCTAATCTGATTTATGAAAGATTTTTCTCAGATTGTAAGGAAGGATGAGAATTTCAGAATCTTTGCGCGGTACTCCATCATGATTACACCACGGTAGTCCATCCAGATTACACTACTGTAGTCAACTCATGATTACACCACGGTAGTCCATCCAGATATCACGGTAGTCTATTATGATTACACCACGGTAGTCCATGATCACACCACGGTAGTCCATAATTATACCACGGTAGTCCATTCAGATTACGCCACGGTAGTCCATCATGATTATACCACGGTAGTCTATCATGATTATACCACGTAGTTTATCATGATTATATCACGGTAATCTATCATGATTATACCACGGTAATCTATCATGATTATACCACGGTAATCTATCATGATTACACAATCCAAATAAATCAGAAATGAAAGTGAAAGAGTGGTGTGAAGAACATTTCAATTGGCAATTTCATTCCATCGATACCTAATTTTAATACATTTGCTAACCGATTTAGTGGCCCATCGATTGACAATGTTGGAAAGGGTATTGCCATCGATTTGTTTATACAATGTGGGTGAATGTCCCTCAGCCAATTCGAGGATTTCTTTTCTACACTAATATCGATTGTTTCTTTCCTTTTCAAGGTGCACGTAACTATGCAAACAGGTCAACTTAAAGAAAATTTAAACTGAAATTCTTTCATAAAAAAAAAAAGAAAGAATTTAGTAGAATTGTTCTCTTTCTAAATTTGATACAATTAACAGATGATAGCTTTCAATAATTACAAAATCAACAGCAAATGAAGAATTTTTTGATTCACAAACAATATACTTCATTTGACCTTTATTTGACCTTCATTTGAGCAATAATCGATTCACAAATTTCAAAGCATATTTGCAAAGAATGAGTAATATCTTAATGTATCAAAAACTTTTGCAAAAATTTTGAAAGGAATGCGAAAATTCAAAATCATTTTAGAAATCGACCTAAATGACTCGAACTTGTATTACTCTGCGTCTATGATGCGATTTGCATATCTGCTACCTACCCTCTTCGTGTAATCAACCATTTTCTTTCCTTGTTTCTTGCATTATTTGCTGAACGGCTATGGCAATCGAACTAATTCCTACATTTTTGACCTACCTGATGATCTATTCAGTCTTGCCTATTTTTCATTTCAGGTGACCATTAATGATAACATGATAGGATGCACGTAGGCAGGCTTGATTTTATTCATTTCACTCGACAGGAACCTGCTGGCACCATACGTGGAGCCTACCAGCTCTCATTCTTCCCCTCCCCCAGTTATCGATTTTTTAAAACTTCGCTAAACACTTCTATTCTGTTCATTTACGCAATTACCGGTGGGCTACGAAATTGTTGCTAGACAGCTCGTCGATAAGATTAATTTAGTGTTTTAAGTTAGGAAACCTGGAAAGCTAACGCTTATACTGATAAAATCAGGGAATGTTGCATTTTTAGCGATATTAGGTAGAACAAGCTTTTATTTGTTTTCAGTACAACTATTTCAATATATTTAGCAATTGAGAACAAATTAGGGAGTGATGTCGGATGAGGAAATGGAGCAAACGACACATATCCAATCGTCTCCACATGGTAACTTTCTTCTTTAACCATTTTTTCTTTTTTTTTTTTTTTTTTTGGAGCAATTGTTGAGAGATTAATAGAAAGTTAGGTTGCACGTCATATATGATTATTGGTTACATATGCAGAATTGTTATGATTTTCTTAAAATTATTATTATTATTACTATTATTATTATTGTTATTATTACTTTTATTATTATCATTATTATTATTATTATTACTATTACAATTACTATTATTATAATTATTATTACCAATTGATGGCCAAAACATGAGAAAAGGTTGATGAGATTTTACGAGAATAGAAATGCGAACTAAAAGGCAATACAAGAACAAGGCTTAGCCTGTTGAAGAGGATTCCTACTTTATCAATGATAAGAGATGAAATTATTGTAGAAGAAGCGATGGAAGAAGATTCAGTTCCGAGTAATGAAGGTGATGCTGCTGAAGAAGATCACGACGATGAAGATATTGCTGAGGAAACAAATGGTTGATTTCTATATACTTTGCTAGCTAATAATATCTTTCTCTCTGTTCAGCTTTTAGTTATTTTATCGAAAATATGATGACGTGGACTACCTTCCGATAAAAATTGAAACATTTAGAATACATAAACATAATTTACATGTCAATTAATATTTAATCTTGTAGCATTAGATCAGTGACCTCTTAAGAAAATAGAAGCATATAACTTTGACAGTTTATTTCTTGATATGACTACTCAAGAGCTGTGTATTAAAATTTCAAATAGAAGCCACAATTTTAAACTTGTTATTATTAAATCAAAAACACCGTTATTTTTGTATTCTCGTTATTTTTTTTATTTATTTATTCTGTTTTGCAGTGTCAGAACATTCTCGTTCTAACAAACGTAAAAAAGGTTCAAAGAAAGGACGGCTAAAGAAAAGGCGGGAAAGTGCTATTGAACCAAATGCCAGTTCGGCTGAGATTTGCGCGATGCTTGGTTTGAGTGATGTACCGAATAATTTCACAGAGAATGACATCAACTCAATTACATCTGCAAAAGTAATTTCCGTTTAAATTCTGATTTTCTATAAAATTTTAGTCAAAGATACTTTGAATATAAACGTTCTAATATCGTTTATGTTCTTCTGCAGTACCTATAGCTATTTTTGACATTTTATTTTTGTTAACATATATGTATACTTGAATGAATGATTGAAGTACGTGAACATGGCTTAAAGTTTAGGAAATTTTGCTAGAATGTTGTTTCTTTGCATGGAAAAGTTAGATATGCTTTTAAGTTAATTTTAGGCATTTGCATTACGAGTGAGACCACAGTTGCAAGCTGCGAATCCGAAAGCGCTTTTTACGAAGTTGCAGCAGCTAGTTCAGGCAAAATATCGGGAATTTCAGGCAGGTTTTTGAATACCTGATAAAATTACTCCGGTTAATTCTGGATAAATGGAGTTAATATTGCACACATAAAGTTTATCAGAAGTCCTCTCCGCTTTTTGTTTAGTTTTTCATACAATTAATTTTGTGTCGATTTTTTTTTTATAAGACCAACTTTGGAATCAAAATGTATGTGTGGGAAATGGTAAAGCCATTTTACTTGGAATGAATTTATGAATTTACCTCATTACATGTTGTTGAATATTTAAGGAAGAAATGGCAGCGCAAGGACGACCGATTGGTTCAGTGAAAAAGTCACGTTCATCAACATCTGGTGATAAAGTTGTTGCACCAATCAAAATTCGAATAAGTGCTAGAAAAAAGCGTCGTAATGACGATGATGATGATGACACTAATCGTGAGTGAAATGAATACCTTCCTAAAACTTTTTTCAGAATAATGTTGGGAATACCCTCGGTTGTGGTTTCCATCATGGTATCAGTCATGAGATTAACTAAATATATCTGAAAAGATTTGACAAGTTAGAAAATGTTTTAAGGGCACGCTGCAATTTATAGTACAGGAAAGTTGGTAGTATCGTTATTTACGTAGTTAATATTTTAAAGCATTTAAAGCATGTTTACGTGTTGCAGAAGACAGTGACCAGGAATTTGAGCATCTGTTGAAAGAGCATGAAAAACAGTTGGATGAAGAAGAACGAGAAAAAGAAGAGCGTCGAGCTGCACGAGCTCGTTCAGCAAGGAAAAAGGGAAAGAAAAAAAAGGGCGAAGATGGATACGAGGTTTGTAATTATTTGAATTTCTTATCGCTGCTTTCTAGATGTAAAATTTATAAGTCTTGTATTAGTGAATACTAGCAAACGATTTAATATTTCAATAATCTTCTGTTTCAGAGAAGCGATACTAACGGTAACTCATTGCAGACGGATCATCAGGATTACTGTGAAGTTTGTCAGCAAGGAGGGGAGATAATATTATGTGACACATGTCCAAAAGCTTATCATCTGGTATGTCTAGATCCGGACATGGAAGAGCCTCCAGAAGGGCGATGGTCTTGTCCAACTTGTGAATCAATAGGAGCACCAAAAGAAGATGAAGAGGAAAAGAAAGTTACTACAAATATGGAGTATTGCCGTACTTGCAAGGTTTTGCTTTTTTGATAGTTTTTTAAGGAAATTTAAGTTTTGTAGCATTAAAAATATAGAAATTGAATTTTAAGGAAGGAGGCTGGTTGTTATGCTGTGATACATGTCCTAGTTCGTATCATGCCTATTGTTTGAACCCATCACTGACGGAAATACCAGAAGGGGATTGGTCATGCCCACGTTGTTTATGTCCAGAACCAAAGAATCGTCCTGAAAAATGTCTTTCTTGGCGATGGATTGAAATTGTTTATCCTCCACCAATGACTGAAGAAGAATTAAAGGTAAATCTCGGATGGTTTTTTTCTTTTCTTTGGTAGTTTCTGAACTTTGGCTGATGGTGTGACAAATTCATTTTATGTATATTGGTCATTTCATGTGTATCATTCACACGCAAGCAACGGATGGGATAGTTTTGGATTGACCGTAGGATTTGTACATATTTTATTTAATTGCAGGAACTAGAAGGGCAAGAAAGTGGCCGGAAAATAGCTCTCAAGCCTCCTAAGGAACTCCCAAATCGTAGAGAACGTGAACTTTTCATAAAGTGGAAATATATGAGTTATTGGCATTGCGAATGGGTAAATGAAATGGTTCTCGATGTACACTTCACGCAGGTGCAGCTATTTTATAGTGGTTTCTGATAGTATTCTCAAATATCGCTAATTTTTAACATTTTCAGTTCCTTCGAATGTACTGGCGAAAAATGGATCCAGAAACACCTCCTGAAGTAGATGATGGAAGCCAGGAAGATCTGCAGAGTGGAAAAATCGAAAAAAAAGATAAAGAAAATGATCCTCACAATCTTGAAGAACGATTCTATCGTTACGGTAACAATTTTTAATAAATTGGTTGATATACTTGTTAAGATTGTATTAATCATAAGCGTATTTTTGGAGAATTGTTAAATGTTCATTTCAATATAGAATCACTCTACCATCGGGAATGCTTCGAAGACGTGATATCTGCTATGGTACAATTATTTTTTTAATTCAGGTATCAAACCAGAATGGATGCAAGTACAGCGAATCATTAATCATGTACAATATGGAAAAACGCAGTTTGATTATTTGGTTAAGTGGAGAGAATTAGTTTATGAGCAAGCTACATGGGAGCGTGATGATTTCGATATTATGGGTTATGAAGATGCTATTATCAAATATTGGGTACATAGGTAATTTTTCAATATAAATTAACAGATTGGAACAGTTTGCAGTTTGAAACAGGCTTAAAACACGTAATATTTTTTTATTAGAATTAGCACAGCACATGCTTAACTCTGAAATAATGCCAGTGGGTGGAAAAATCGTTACAAACATTTTGATTTGAAATTGAAAGCTCAGCTTTCGAAACTATGAAAAAATACTTATAATTATCTTCGTTTTTCTTTACTCAACTTTGGTTGCTATTTAGGCAGCGTATGAATGGGGATGTTTTACCGAAACACATAGCAAAAAAATTAGCGGCAAGGAAAGTTGGAGAAGGCAAAGATAAGGATGACGAGGAAGAAGAAGAGTGTAAAAAGAAGAAAAAAAAGGAGCCGAAAACAGATGTTTGTTTATTTCATGCAACTTTCTGTTGTATTGTAATTCACTCCTGCCTCAAGTTTTATTATATTTATTACATTATATTATCTTTAACAATTTATCAATATATCGTATTATTCTTTACAGCTTCGGAAAAAATATGAGACACAACCGGAGTTCATAACAGAAACAGGTGGTAAACTACATGACTACCAGTTGGAAGGTATCAATTGGTTGCGACATTGTTGGTCTCAAGGGACAGATGCGATTTTGGCCGACGAGATGGGTCTTGGCAAAACTATTCAGTCAATGGTTTTTCTGTATTCATTGGTGAAAGAAGGGCATACACGTGGTCCATTCCTGGTTCGTTTATAATTTAAAAAAATCTTAATGATCATTTAAATGATAATTTTATAGTTACTGACTGTTAGCAGCTTTATGAAGGAACTTCATTGAAATAATGAAACTAGTTACTAAAGGAAAAGGATCGGCTTAATGTATTGCAATCTATTATTAGGACCATATTTTCAGGTAGCTGCTCCACTTTCGACACTGATAAACTGGGAGCGCGAAGCAGAATTTTGGTGTCCTGATTTTTATGTTGTAACTTACGTTGGTGATAAAGATAGCCGTACTGTTATCAGGTATGTTTCGCTAAACAGGCTTTGAATATTTTTATATACCAAAAAGTGCTTCAACGTAATTAGTATGTAGGTACATACAATTTGCATTTTGTAAGATAGTTTAGTATATGAAGATATTTTGCTTTATAATCTTTAGCAGCTGTTTAAAAAAATGACAATTTAACGTTCTGTTATCATTCCTTAAAATTTTTTCTGGTAAAATAAGTTTGCAGAGCGGCGTATGCAATTTGGCTTTACTTTTCAGGGAGCATGAGTTTTCATTTATCGAAGGAGCTGTACGAGGTGGTCCGAAACCTTCACGTCTGAAAACTGATCAGGGAATTAAATTTCATGTTTTGCTTACTTCGTATGAACTCATTAATATCGATAAGGTGATTTTTTCCCGTCTTTTATTTTTCATTTAATTGATTGATTAACTGTTGAGCAATTAAAAATTAATGGAGTAGGTTGAATCTTTTTAATGTTTTAGTTCATGTTTATGGGTTTATGTCCCGGTACGAGGATTTTGTTTTATATCGAGAACACAGATAGGGCTTGGTAGAATATTTATTGATAAAGTTGTGATACTAATATATTGAAACGATTCTTCATTTTTTAGTCTATACTGTCATCCATTGAATGGGCTGGATTAGTAGTTGACGAAGCACATCGTTTGAAGAACAATCAGTCGTTATTTTTCCGTACTTTGCGCGATTTCCGAATCAATTATCGATTGCTTCTTACCGGTACTCCACTGCAGAACAATTTAGAGGAATTGTTTCATCTGCTAAATTTCTTGTCACCTGATAGATTCTAGTAAGTTTTTAGATTTAGATTCAGGTTGGTTAGCAAGTTTTGAATTGTACTGGACCACTGCTGAATTTGTTTTCCAGCGATATGGATTCATTCACTCATGAATTTGCTGAAATCTCGAAGGAAGACCAGATTCAGAAACTACATTCTTTGTTGGGTCCACATATGTTGCGCCGTTTGAAGGCTGATGTGTTGTCGGGAATGCCGTCCAAAAGTGAACTCATTGTCCGTGTGGAGCTTTCTCCAATGCAAAAGTAGGCTTCAATTCTTAAAACAGTTGTTCCCTTAGAGATATATTATTTCATAATATTTTGCAATTTCAGGAAGTACTATAAGAACATTTTGACACGGAATTTTGAAGCCTTAAGTCCGAAAGGAGGTGGCTCACAAATTTCTCTTATAAATATTATCATGGATCTCAAAAAGTGCTGCAATCATCCTTATTTATTTCCTAAGGCTAGTATAGAAGCGCCTAAATTGAAAAATGGAATTTATGAAGGTGCCGCACTGGTGAAAGCATCAGGAAAGTTTGTACTGCTTCAGAAAATGCTCAAAAAGTTGAAAGAACAAGGTAAGCTTATGAGTTAGATATTTATATTGATTTCGTGAGAACTGATTCTGATTCTTTTTATACTGTTATGATTTTCAGGACATCGAGTTCTAATCTTTTCCCAAATGACTAAGATGCTGGATATAATGGAAGATTTTTGTGAAAATGAAGGGTATAAATATGAGCGCATTGATGGTTCAATAACTGGTCAGGCAAGACAAGACGCAATTGATCGATTTAATGGTACGCGTTGATGTGTGAAGAATTTTCCTCCAATTATATTGCATTGCTTTGTAATTTTTCATGTTTTGAATCTATCGTTTCATCTTATTAAAGAATGTATGTCATTTATAGCCGCGAATGCGCAGCAGTTCGTATTCTTGTTATCTACCAGAGCAGGTGGCCTTGGCATTAATTTGGCAACAGCTGATACTGTTATCATTTATGATTCGGACTGGAATCCACACAATGACATCCAAGTAAACTTTTTGGAGCCAATTTTCTTGCTTTAAAACATGTCTAATTACTTTACTTTTTAAATATGAAAGTCATATTTTTAGGCGTTTAGCAGAGCTCATCGTATTGGACAGCAGAAAAAAGTGTTAATTTATCGTTTCGTTACTCGAAATTCTGTCGAAGAAAGAATTACATCGGTTGCTAAGAAGAAGATGTTATTGACTCATCTTGTTGTTCGTGCCGGTATAGGGCAGAAGGGACCTTCTATGAGCAAAAGCGAATTGGATGAAGTATTGCGCTGGGGAACAGAAGAACTTTTCAAGGTTTTGGATATATCGATCATAATTTCTGAGTTTTTAAAATAGCCTGTAATGCATCATCAGATATTCTTCCCTCTCATATTGTTTAGCAAGTATTATACGGCACACTGGGCAGAAAAATTATGAATTGTTGTCTGTGTTGTTTGTGATATTAAAGAGAGTTTAAGGAAGATGAAACAGCGACTACTGAAGGAGAACAAGGGGAGAAGAAAACAAGTGAACAAGAAATTATCTGGGACGATGGGGCAGTCGATGCACTATTAGATCGGTCTGCTGACGATCCCAAGGAAAAATCTGGCGAAAAAAAGGAGCACTGGAGTAATGAATATCTTTCTTCGTTTAAAGTTGCGCAGTACACCACTCGAGAAGCTGATGAAGAAGAGCTTGAAGACGAAGTAAGTAGTCGAACTGTTAACGATAAATTCCTTTCCACTCTTTCGCAAAAAGAAAATTTTTTTTTTAATTGATTTGATCAGTGGAATGGAATTTTTCAGGACAAAACGGAAGTAATAAAAGAAGCAGCACAAGAAGCAGATCCCGACTATTGGGAGAAACTTCTTCGCCATCATTACGAGCAAGAGCAAGAGACACAGGCACAGAAACTCGGTAAAGGAAAACGTGTTAGGAAACAGGTAGGTAACCATTTCGAAATTATATCCAAAACGGCTTACTTTTTTTATAACTCTGTTTTTAAAGATGAAGAAGAATAACTTATGCGTTGTGCTGTTGTTTTTTTCAGACTTGACCTAAGTAGCATTTGTTTCAGAGAAATCGTTTTGGACTGGTATTAATCTGCGCTTTCCTCAATTTAGGTTAATTATGCGTCAGAAAATATGCAGCAAGATTGGCAACAAATGAATCCAAATAATGACGATTTTTCATCCTCGTATAGCGGTGACAGTGGTCGTTCAGATGGTGAAGGAGAGGATGATGAATTTGATAGCACTCAACAAGGTAAAAAGCGCCATCGTGATCGTGGTGATGAAAAACTTCCTCCACTTCTTGCACGTGTAAATGGCCAGTTAGAGGTTAGTCCTTATTACAGCATTTGTGTCAGTCTTTAGTTTTATTGTGCTTATCAATAAAAGTTATCAGTGATTTGAGAGATGTTGTAGTGCTGTGGTTTACAGGTTTTGGGTTTCAATCCAAGGCAACGACGAGCTTTTTACAATGCAGTTATGCGATGGGGTATGCCTCCACAAGACACTTACCAGTCACAATGGCTTGTGCGAGATTTAAAGGTAAGTTCTGCGAAGTTTTGGGTAGGGAATTCTGAGAAGTTATGACATGAATTCTAAATCAAACAGTATCTTTTTAATAAGCTATCAATTACAATAGTCAGCTATCGAATGAGACATGAAATACCCGAAAGAAATGACTGTTTCTCCTTCAAAATATATTCGGAAATCTTCGTAAGCCTTGCTGATGTCCACACAATCGATGTATGTTTAAGGGTAAATCGGAGCGTGCATTTAAAGCGTATACGTCGTTATTCATGCGCCATTTGTGTGAACCGGGAGCAGATTCTCAAGAGTCGTTCAATGATGGTGTGCCTCGTGAAGGTTTGAATCGACAGCATGTCCTTACTCGGATTGGAATCATGTCATTGATTCGAAAGAAAGTTCAAGTAAGACTCCTATATGTGTCAGTTCATGTCTTCGATATGGTCGTGCTTATCAGTATAAAATTACATCTGAAAGACTCATCGTCGAATTCGACCATTACTTGTTAACGAGCGAAATAGTAAATGCGATGTTCATCTTCATTTCACTCTTTGTTGTTTCGGGTTTTGAGTCATGACTGAAGAATTTGTGATTCTTAAAAGGAATAAATTGAAATTTGAAAGTTATGTTATCTTAGTTTTACGTGTTTTTCTCATGTTGCATCATGAGAAAAATTGGCTTTCGTCTTGATCTAAATTTTTATTTAGGAATTTGAAGCTAGTAATGGCGAATGGTCAATGCCGGAGGTGCGGGGAAGAGTATCACAGACTGCTGAAAGCGAAAAAGAAGGTTCAAATAGTAAAGGCGGTTCGAAAACGTCAAGTAGAAGTAACACGCCTGCTCTGAAAGAAAATACTTCATTAGGAGAAAATGTTGAAAAGGTTTAATCTATATCTACATTTTCTTGAGCTACATGAGTTCTTTATAGTGCCGGTGATGATTTTTTTTTTGAAAAACATGATGGAACTTTCAAGTCAAAGATTCGAAAATAACAATCAGAGTTGCTTGCGCAGTTGATTTTCAAGTAATAAAATCAAATAATAGTTACTCTGATAAATAAATGCACTGCTTGTGGTGTGCTATTGTGAGTGAAGATAGTACGCAAAGGCGCAATGGGACAAGCTTTTAAGCATGATTGATTTGAAGGCGAATCTGAGGCACTTTTTATTTTGATAAGCAGTCCAAGCGAAGCTTCATTGATTTCTGAAATAAAGCATTTCCAGGCCGATGTAAAGAATGATAGAGAAACTGGAACAACTGGGAAGGAAGTCGAAGAGGAAAGTTCGAAAGTGAAAGGTCCACGACCACCATTCAAATTTAACATTGCGGATGGTGGGTTTACCGAATTGCATACACTGTGGTTGAATGAGGAAAAAGCGGCGGTACCTGGAAATGAATTTGAAATCTGGCACCGTCGGCATGATTATTGGCTGTTGGCGGGGATCATCACGTATGTTTTTTAAGGCTTTTTTAAGCAGTCCTCAATATATTGGAAAATTTTCGTGTGGCTTATATGAAATCAGGTATTTTGCTCGGACAATGAGATCTTGGAATCCGAATGCCCGTCTGCTACGAAATAATAAGTCGGCTGTAATTCAGAGCATCAAATTCATATAATCGGAAGGAGATTTAATATAAAGAAATGAATGGGGCATGGGGACAATTTGCTTTTCGCAATTGGTGTCAAAATTTGGAACTTCAGGTATGGTTATGGGCGATATCAAGATTTGCAGAACGATGTACGCTTTTCAATAATCAATGAACCATTCCGTACTGAACAAGGGAAGGGGAATTTCTTGGAAATAAAAAATAAATTTTTACAGCGACGTTATAAGGTAAGCAGTTGGGATTCAGTTCGGTCACTGAATCATGTGAGATTTTCTTGAATCCTTGATTTGAATCCAATCAAGTGTTTTATAAAAATATAGCATGCAAAGACTTGGGTGAGCAATATTAATTGATATTTATTTTTAGCTCTTGGAACAAGCTTTGGTTATCGAAGAACAGCTGCGGCGAGCGGCATATTTGAATTTAACACAGTCTGATGCAGATGGCACGCAGCAGCTAAATGAACGCTTCGCAGATATTGAATGCTTAGCTGAAAGCCATCAACACCTGGCTAGAGAGGGTATGCAAGGCAACAAAAATGCAAGCGCAGTGTTACACAAGGTAAGTTTTTACTGCAGATAATATCAGTTAACTGTTTCCTTTTGAAGGTTGTAAGTTGAGTTTATTACCCTATAGTGTATCAAATTCGTGGAGTTGCAAGGTTTGTATATGTTGTAAGGTTCTTTTTAGCGGAAGATTTCATCACTGCTAAAGAATTGTAAATCGAATAGCACTACTAAGAGTCGTAACTTCGTTTCATTTTATTAAATGACTTTTGAAGCTGAAAACTGAAGCATTTAATTTGCTTTATAGAATATAATATATATCTTTTTTATCATTTTTTAGGTACTGAATCAGTTAGAAGAACTGCTTTCGGATATGAAAGCAGATGTATCACGATTGCCAGCAACACTAGCACGCTTGCGTCCAGTAACTGAACGTTTAGGAATGACGGAAAGGGCGTATGTTTTCTCATTCGTTATATTCAATTTTTGTGGAGGAGAATCTTACTAGTACTATTTTTAACAGGAAAGTAAATATTAATTTTTTCTTGTAGGATATTAAGTCGATTAACAACGCGTGATCCGGAGGCAGCGTCGGGAAAGAGTCCGTTACCTCCACCTGGTCCTTTTGTTACTCCTACCCTTGGGCAGCAGCTGTCCGGAATACAACCTAAATTTGCTGCTTTATCAAGAAATTCGGTATCTGAAACAACGGCATGTGGAAAAAATATGAAAAAGGAACAAGAAGAGAAAGATAAAGATGAGAAAAAAAAAGCTGAAGAAGAGGAATCCAATTCTAATAAGGAAGGAAAAGGTTCTATTCCACTTTATTAAGTAAAACGATCGCAGATAAAATATTATTAGTTTATATCGATAATTCTGGATAAAATGGAGGTAGACCGGATGATATCAGAGTCTGTAGGACAAATTTCTAGAAACCAGAACAATCTTATGATAATTTGAATTTCTTTGAAAAAGTTAAGTTTTGACCACTTCTATCTAGAATCTTGAGATCTTGTAAACGACAAAGAATCTTGAAGATTCTAATATTTTAGACGTAATAATCTTCAATAATTTCTACAATCTTTCTTTGGCATTTATATCAATTTGCGTACATTTTCTTCCAGATGAAAATAAAAATATTGTAGTAATCGAAAGTGAAGTTATAAATGAAGATATGAAGGAAACAACGAGCGATGAGCCAATGGACTGTACAATTTCCGGTAGCACAACTGCTGTTGCCATGTCTGAAAAGACTGTAAAAGCAAATGTATCTATGGGAGGTGAGCTCAAAAGTGAAGTGAAGACAACTGCCGATACGTGATGTAGAATGTATGAATTTGTATTAGTTATTAGAATACGAATATTTTTTATGTACGGTTTGGAGTAATTGTGGACTATCACAAAGTAGTCTGAAAATTCTTGCACAGTTTAGAATGGAAAGGCTTGAAATATTTATATTCAGTGTGTAACCGTATCTCAGTAACATCAGAAGCTACTGATGCCAAAGTGATTTCAATAATCCTACCGAATCATGTGCACTCGTTTGATGAGTTTGATCTCATTGAATTATACTGTGTATTGTTAATTCATTTTGTATGGCTAAGCACAAGATGTTGAACGTTCGTTTTTAATAATTTTAGTATTTTTTCACTTTATATTCGTTTTTGTTTATATTGTTTTTTATTTATATGGCTGATTTCAATCTGACTTTAATAAAATATCCTGTGAATGTACCGTTTTTATATTTGATGATTTACAACATTCAAGCGTACCTTGCTTCATCAGACACTTTTTTATGTGATCACAGACGTATACAAATGACAGGCGTGTTTGGAATCTAGTTGTTCGAATTCTAGGATTGTTAATGCTTTATGATTGAATTTACGAGCGATTTTAAAATAAAAAGCGAAGCAAAACTACAAATTTTTATTTAAGGATGAAGTTTCATTTGTGGCAGTAGTAATTTTGAAGGTTAAAAGGTCTGGTTTGTTTAACTAATTTGTTTACGGGAACGTGCGATATAATGGAGAATATACGCCGGAAAAGTTTAGTGGTGCTAAAAGGTAACGTTTTGCAAATGAAACTTTTAGTGGTGTGTTTTTAATCCACAGAAGTAATCTTTTCAGAAACATGTTGTGGGTTTTAGCTGCAGAAATATTCCAGCATTTCGTAACACTAAGTTTATGGAGATTCCTGGAAGAGTGGGATCTCCGTGAATCACGTAATCCATAGATTGTGAACTCATATAGGCAAGAATTACTTATTTTCGGTGTTTTAAAGTTTTCCGCACGTTTTGTTCAAAAAAATAGAAGTGGTCCCTGATACCGTCGCTTCGCCCTTTTTTTTATATTGGAAATGAAATTATAAACTGAAGATAGTTCACAGCTAATTATTTTCTATTTTATTCTCATTAGAAGAACAATGACTTCAAGAATAGATATGGAGATTTCACTGCCGATTTTGTATTATTTTAGAAATTCATAATTTAAAGTTGAAGAGGCGATATGAAATCTGTACTTTGTATCGGAACAATGTGGTAAAAGTGAAGAAGGCTTGAAAACTTTTTGATATGTTATAATGAATGGATTTCTTCTGAACTTGATATTTGTAGATACGTTGCAATGCAGTGCAGAGAGAATATGGGCAAGCTTAGTGCATGATATCATCGAGCGCAACAAAGGGCGGGTACTGGTGTATTTGTTAACGTCATGTAAAAAAACGCTGATAAAGCGTTACCCTTTCATGTTGCAATGTGCACTGGTGGAAGAAATCGATTCATTTGCGAATATTTTTTGTAAAATCATTGATTTGTTAAAAAATAATGACGAAACAACAGTTTTTTTGGATTCGATTGACATAATTACCTTGAATACTTCTTTTGATCGAGTGATTGTATTGCTGGAAGCAATTTCACGTTAGTTTTTACAACCATTTTCTAAAGCATATAAATGAATGCAAAATGTAAAATATCACATTGCTAATTAATCTCATATTACAAGGAATATTTAACTTCTAAAAATATCTTGTAATTATAAAAATATGAAGTAAGTTATGTTTCCTTCTAATTATTTCGCGATTTTTTTTTTCTATTCACTGTTTTAAAAAAAAGTTTAATGAAACGGCCATGAGATTGATTAATGTAAGTTGTATTTGTTGATATAAATTGTATTTGCATAATTTTCAGCTTTCAGAGTACGCCACGGTAATTGCACGGACGCACAATGAGTGCATTTCTGCTCAAAATTGGGAAAGATTGAGTTCCATATGTCATATAACATATTCTTTAGAACTCAAAGATATGATGACACCTCTCTGTACTATTGTTTCATATAAAGCTGATGGGAAAAGAATTGTTAAGGTATCATTTATTTAATTTGTGGAAGTTATAATTTGTTTTTGTGAAAAAGTATGATTTGTTTTCACTTTTTATTTTTTTCAATGAATTATAAAAATCATAATTTGATTTTTTTACACATGATGGCAATGATTGTAAATGTCATCAGTAATCTTATTTATACAAAAAAAATGGTTTATGATGAGTTAAAAAGGTTGTTTACTTGTAGTACGAAATTTTTGGATTATGTTAATTTTACTTTCAACAAAATTTCTTCTATTATATGCTGAGTATCCTAATCATCATTATGCAAAAAAAAAAAGTCGTCTTGACGAGGGATACAAAGTTGTCAGATAAAGTTTGTATTCTAATATACTTCTAGTTTGTTTGCTAAAAGATTCTTCATAATCATAGTCATTGCAGGTGGGAACAATATATATCAATAATTCATTTCACTCATTTTTCAAGCAATACAAAGCACAAGATGTTAATACATCTGTTAGTAACTTGCCGTCGCTTGAGAGTTCTTTCGATGTTGGCCTTCATTTGAAAAAGTCAGAATTTGAAGCCAGAAGGAATTTATCTTTACCTTACGAAGTTGCTCAAAAAGAAGAAGGTATAAATCTAGTCCATTTGTTCAAAGACTCTTCTTTGTAATCACAATTCGTCGTTGCAGATGGGAACAGTATATATCGATGATTCATTCCGCTCAGTTTTTAATCTATGCAATGCATTTATTTCCCATCTGCAAAATTTATGATAGCTTTCATCTTGAGCATCATTAAAACAAAAGTACGAAGTATTGTTTTTTTTTCAAATTCCTTCATTGATATTCCAGAATTGGTAAAGTTGCGTGTGAGAGAAAATCGCAAGATTCGAGCTGGTGGTCGTATTATCTATACTCCAGACGAAGCAGATGATTTCGATGAAAGTGACCCTGACGATGACCTTGAAATTTAATTCCTTTTGTACGAGTTATATGTGATGTAGTAGAGCTCAATTTTTTTCATAGCCAATTTTCCATTTTTTCAAAAATCAAAATTTTATAAATCTCATCTCTAGTTTGTGCATTTTCGATTACACGGCTTAACAGTATATGATTCATGCTTGTGTTCCTTTATAAGAATCTATAGTTCACTTATTCTTCTTTTTTTCTAATTTTGATCCTTATTACTTGTTTTCTTTTTTTCCCTATCTATTTCTGTTCTAAATTTATTCTAAATTGAAATTAAACTTACATGTAAATAAACAAACAGTTTTTAGTTGGCTTTTTTTCATTTCCAAAATGTGTAATACATATGTGAAATGTATTTTGCAGTAAACAAAAGCAAGCTATAATTCAAAAAAAAAGGAATTTTTCCTTCTCTGTTTTTATGCTGTTTAGCTCTTAAAATAAAACCATATGTTATTTCGGTTTGATTAATTACTTCTCAATATGTCACCAATAATATGGATAAAGCAATCAAAACAGATTTCAGATTAGATTAATTCAATTTTATATTTTATAATTCAATAGTTGTTGTTGTTTTTTTTTGTTAAAATTAAGACATAATTATCTCATTTCAACTATTTTTTTTGTATTTTATTTTTGTCACCATTATGACATCAATAAATTCAGTTCTCTAACGTACTTATTTCATCCACTTCTACAATCGATTTTCTAATTCATTACTAAATTATTTCCCGATCAACCTGTTTTTAGATGGGAAAATGTAGTCATTATTATTTATGAATAGCGCAATATATTGATACTTTAATGAGAGAGATGGGTTAATAGGCATTCCAAATTTAAACAGTTCCAATCCTGCTTAGGTCTAAATTCGAATGATCATAAGGTGTATCTATGGATATGATGAATTTTTACAGGATCTTTCATAGTACGCCATATATTAGGTCACGTATTTACCAAAGGATACGGATAATTCTGGTTTTGTTGTTACACTCTTATTTGTTTTTAATAATATTCCGGTTTGTCGCAGTATTATTTCGGTTTGTTACACTCATATTTGTTCTCAATAATATTCTGACATTTTCACATGTAGAATACTCGATCATAAAATACTTGACGTAGAATACTTGATCTTTTCAGGCTTGAAATTAGTACCATTATATAATGCTACAATTATTACGTTGTTTATGAATCGCCTGAAAGCTTAACTTTTTCTTAAGCTTTGAAATGAATTGATTTTATTGCCGGTTTTCTCAATTTCCTTCAAGTGAGGCAACAGTAATTTTCATATATTTTTATTTCGGATAATTGCTTAACTCACACTTACCAATTTGTGAGTTTTAAAACAGGTTTCACATTGCTTATCTTAGCATAATCTGAGCGAAATTTTAGGAAATCAATTCAAAAAAGGAATTCTTTTAAGTAATGTCCGTCATGGTGGAAGCGCTTCCGGAACTTGATTTCACGGAAGCATTGAAAGATTCTCCGAGGTTCAGGTTAATTTTATGCAGGTTCCGTAAATTTCTTTTTTCAAATTGCTGATGTAATCCTTTTTAAATCATTTCGTGGGGGCATAAAATATATTAAACACAAAAAAAGATAATCTTTTAAATGTTTTTTCGTATCAATGATGATTGACGGTGGGATCCGGTTTATTTCAGGCAGGCAATTTTGGCGCATGAGCAGTACTTCACCAAGTTAGATTCGAAGATTGCTGATGTAATTTTATTGTTTCATACGTAATTAAATATAATATTAGAACAGCTTCGCTTCGAACATTTCACTTCTCATATATATCATACAAATGATGATAGAGTGATTTCATTTTCATTGGTTGTTGATATATGACTTATACTTAATGAGAAAAATAGAATTTTGTCATTTCCTAACGTTTTAACTCTAAAAAAAGTTAAACAGTACATATGGAAGATACTGGTATTGTTGCAGGTGTTGCAGATACTGAATTCCTTGGCAGAACATGGCAAGAGTTATGTAAATGATTTTTAGTAAGTTTTTTTTTTCCTAATATATTAAAACTCTTTTTAAAGTTAATTTAAGGCTCGTCAGGTACTTTCAAAGTTAATTTTAATTGCAAGTAAGAATTAAATTAGTCTTGGGTGATTGAACTATAGTAAATTTAGATTGATAATCAATTTTCAGCACTTTATCATCTGTTATCAGTCAGTTATGTTGCGAGTTTTTGCCACAAGAGCCATCACTCCTGCTGGCACTCAGATCACTGTCAGATGTTTTCGCGCAGATCGCATGTATCCATAAGTCATTTGTCGAACAATCACATTTGACTATTTCTGAGAGCCTCATTTCTTTTCTCAAAAAGTAATATTTTTAATGATGGTAGATATCTTAGATTGCATTAGCAATTTTTGGAAGTTTCAGAAAAAAAATTAAAGCAGATTATGCTTAATAATAATGAAAGTTCTTGCTCTACTTATATTTCATCCATTGGAGTTTATTGATTATCTTTTAACAAATAACGATTGCAAACGTAAATGAGGAAGTGTTTCCTTCATCATTAAACAGCAACTCCCTAAAAGCATCCATTACGAAGCAGTGTTTCAGTGAACGATCGAAAGTAACAGAAACGCGTTATCATTTCGAAAGTTTATCAAATTCACTAGATGAAGCACTTGCAAAACGTGCTGCGGCACATCGTGCACGACCAACGGAGATTGCAGATGCACGAAATGCTCTCACTGCAGTTGGAACATGTTTTGCACATACTGCACTTGATTATGTCGCTCAAATAAATATTGCTCATGCACATAAAGATCATACTGTTTTAAATGCTGTAAGTTAATTTTGATTCAAAATAAGACAATCATTTTTTTTATGGTACAAGTGTTTAAGAAATAAGATTTGAAATTAAACTATTTACATTTGTTATTAAGCCAAACTATCATTTCATTATTCATTCTATGCTGTTTACATGTTTTAATAATTGCTGTATATTAAGCATATAAATGTATGAATATATAGGAAATGTTTAATCAGTTTACTTATTGCATCGGTCAGTTACATTCTAATGATTTTATTGAATTTTCTAACATCATTATGCCATACAGTGTATTTTTCAGTTGTGGTCTTTTGTGAAAGAATGCAGCACATTCTTTGTACGTGGACACGTGTTTTGTGATGAATGGACAGCGGTTGAAAGTGGTGCAATAGCTGATACTTCATCACTGCTGGCGAATAAAAGTAAATATGTAAAAAGAAAGATGCAAGATCGTCATGCTTTAGTACCTAAGGTAGGTTCCAAAATAAGTGGCTATAGTTCAAAATCAAAAATTTAATTCATATTACCGAAATTGCTCTAAAACTTGGTAGAGCATATTTTGCTCTTGTATTAAAGGATTTTTTATTATTATAATATTATATTGCTGTGTTTTATATATCACGTGCAACTCACCAATTCATTTTAGGAAGTATTTCTGCATCCTACTGGTATTTCTCCAGAAGATGATGTTGTGATGGAAGGTTACCTTTTCAAAAGAGCTACCAATGCTTTTAAGACATGGCATAGACGTTGGTTTCAAATTAAGGACAGCAAATTGGTAAAATTTCGAGAAATTTAGTGAAGAAAAGGTTTGAGCGATATATGCTTCTCCAAATTAAGATTATCAATTAGTTTCGGAAGGTGCCGTTTTTAAATATTCTTTTCAAGATATATTCTCATCGATCTGATGCGGTGGAGACGCCAACGATTATGGAGTCAGATTTGAAATTGTGTCTTGTCAGACCGGCGCCTACAACATTTGAAAGGACATGTTGTTTCGAACTGGTTACGCCAACAAAGTATCGAATTTCATACACCTCAGTCTAAATATTTGAAATAATATATGGATTATTTCTACCTTGTTTGTACACACAATTTCGCAAAAAATATCGTCAATAATAATTTGTTTTAAAAAAATTCGGACCTGATTCTTACCATATTTTTAGAAATCATTTGTTACAAGCCGATTCGGATACATTATGTAATGCATGGATGCGAGCTCTTCAACGAACAATTCATTATTTACATGAAAATGATGATATGGTATTCCAGCTAACAAATATAAAACAAATTAGCGATGGGACTTCGGAATCTTCATCAACTTTGCACCATGAATCGTTGTTGGCTGAATTGAGACGAATCCCAGGCAATGAGATTTGCGCTGACTGTTGTGTCGATTCTCCAAAATGGGCTAGCATCAATCTTGGTGTAAGTTTATTAGCTTTTAAAGCAATATTTCATTTCTTGTTTAAATTATTAGGTGCATAACACTGTTTTTATTTCGGTCTGAGAAACAATTGCAGAAGTGTTTCGCTTCTAATTTTCAACATTTAGGGTTAATTTGAAGACGTAGGTCGTCTCCTTTACCGTTATTCTATCAGCTAGATAATGAGGGCAACCTGAATTTTCAGATTAATTTGTTTATTGCGTTTAAATACTAGTGGGTTGTTGCTCTAATATAATGACATTAAATAGCTTTTTTTTGTTTCAAATCTGACAAGTCCCTGATTATAAATCAGTTACCAAAAGCCTGAATAGGTCGCAGATGATTAAGTGAAGAAATCTGTGATAAATTTATTGAAAAAAATTGCAATAATTCGTTGATTATTTTCTTAAGGATTCCTAGTTATGTTTGTTTGGAATTTGAAGCTTTAACTAAATTCCCTCATTTGATTTAGGTTTTAATATGTATTGAGTGTTGTGGTATACATCGAAGTTTTGGTGTACAAGTTTCGAAAGTTCGTTCCTTAATAATGGATACATTGGAACCGGAACAAAAAAAAGTGTTGTTAGCATTGGGAAATCGTGCGGTAAACTCAATTTACCTTGCTCATATTCCTATAGTGAAAGTAATACCACCAACTCCTGTTGCCGCTTCTACAAGGTATTTCACATTTTAAAGGAAAACATTTTCTTATATTCTACATTTAAATCAATGCAGTAGTTTTGCATTAGTTATATTAATTACTTTATTTTAGAAGTACTCGTTTTAGAATGTCATACTTAAAATATTTAACATTTTACATTTCATTATTCGTTTTATGCGACTTTAGACCAGTGCGAGAAGCATGGATCAGAGCCAAATATATTGAAAGGCGATTTGTAAAGAAATGGAGCGAAAGAGCAAGGAAATTTGCTATCAAGCGTGCAAAAGGTTGTGATCGCAAGAATTTTGGAATTTGTAAGTTCTTATAATCATGACGTGCAGAAAATTTGAAAATCAAATTTCCTTAGCGAGAAACAAAATACATGTCATAAAAAATTGAGAATCTCCTTTCTCTTTAGCAGTACATCGATCGTTCTCAGATCAAATTTATTCAGTCAGGCGTTGTTTATCAGAACCATCATCATATTTTAATAATGAAAAAGAACAGTTAATTGGATATTTTTCTGACATAGAATGGAGATCTGCCGAAATTTCGACTGAAGGTTTTTCCTATGCTTTATTATTTTGATATTAGTTGTAAATTGGCTTTATTAAGTTTTAAAAATATGATGCTAATTTTATCGTGTTATTATAACTGCTGAAAATCTACCACGTTATCATAGCATTGGACGATGTGTCTGATGAATCATCATATACCTCCTCTATGCTCTCATGATTTTAGCTATTTTTTGTTGCAGAAATTATGTTAGTGGAAAATCTGATTTGGATTTCGGGAAGTGTAGTATTCAATACTTTTGTTTCAGAAACCAGACAAAAGATATCAGCCTGTGGATCTGATTCAAATTTGGATATAGCTTGTAATAACTGTAAGTTTTTCTTACTTTATGAATTGTTCTTTGTATGGATAATGGTTTTGAATTTTTATCTTTTGCAGTAAATGATATCGACCACAAAAATCGAGCTGTGTTTGCTGCAGTTACGGGCGATACTTTTGAATTATGTCGACTTATTGCAGAGGGTTTCGATGTGAATACTTCTTTAAATGACGCAACAGCACTTCATATCGCAGTCGAACATGTAAGTTGAAGTACTGCAGGCTTCCCGCTTGTTTCAAAATCGACATGTGTATTTTGTTTTCTGTTTTACATTTTTCAATTTCTTGATATTTGCATCATTCTGAATCGTTTTTGGTTATCGCAGCAATAAAATCTATTCTTTACTGCCTT
Source organism: Mansonella perstans (assembly GCA_037074765.1). Taxonomy (NCBI): domain Eukaryota; kingdom Metazoa; phylum Nematoda; class Chromadorea; order Rhabditida; family Onchocercidae; genus Mansonella; species Mansonella perstans. The sequence goes on from JBAMDO010000060.1 coordinate 22,340, forward strand.
ACTAATATCCTTATACACCATCTTTTCTAGAAGTACTTGGAGTTTAGGATCAAAGTATAGCTGTAGAGTTTCTTCTTTTAAATGGTGCAAAAGTGAATGCATTGGATTCGTCTCTTAACACTGCTCTTCATATAGCCGCATCGAAAGCATGCACACTGTAAGTTATTCTTTTTCCATAACTTTACAAAATAATGTTTTTCAAATACATCAAATAATCTTTTGTCAAGTTGGTAAAAAACTCTGATATGCAGGATCGTTTGTCAGTTAATGAAGCGCGGAGCCGATCAGCGCTTGAAGAATCGATTAAACGAAACACCTTTGGATTTAGCTATCGAAGGCAAACATGCGGATATTGTGACACTGTAAGTATTTACTTAAATTATTTGCTTAACGGTACTCATCATCAATGGTTCATTCGTTAAACTTTGACATTGCTGTTAATTAGACTACTAATATACATTAGCCATCATTTAGTGGATTCGAGATCTTCAAAACTTTACGACATGTTAAAAACATAAATTCGAGCGTTTAATCATACTCTCATTTTATATTAATTTTCTTAGAGATTAATAGTCACTATATTGTTTTTTATTATAATAGGTTGCGAGTGCAAGAAATGCGCGACGAATTTTGCGATGAATTCAATAATCCAATGGATGAAACTGTAGATGACGTGATGCAAGATATCAGTCGGAAAGTCGACTGTTCACTTCGATAAATTTTCCGCTGTTTACATCAGTTTCATAGTAATTCCAATTTATAAAATTTAAGAATAATTTGATAAGCTATAAGAAACGTCATCTATTTTGTCGTCTCTCTTTATTTTTTGGAATTTCAAGAAAAATAGCTATTCCAATGTGTTTACCTATCAAAAGTTTTTTATTGGTAAAAAATTAGTTAAATATACTAATCTAATAGGTTAGGATGATTAAAATTGTCATATGTAATACAGAGAGACAGCAATCTTAATATAGAAAATAGAAATATAGGATATTATTTCGTATCTCATTCATTGTACAAAAATAATTCTGTATGATTATTTGCGCTCCAAAAATTTTTCTACTGCTTTCCTATTTTGAAGCTGTTTTCAAATGTACCTTCATTAAGGATTTGCTAAATGTGGAGACCATTTGTTTAATTCTCTATTCTTTTTCAAAGATACTCTGTCATTCCATTTTTTAAAAAAAAAAAAAAAAAAAAAAAAAAAACTTCCCGCAATATACATCATACAAATTCATGATAATTGGCGCAATCATTACTTCAATGCTAGGGAATATAAAGGATTATTGTCGTTGGAAAATGAAAAAAAGATCTTTCAAACATTGAAAACTGAATCAAATTAATACTATATATATTTGTATGAGATTATCAATTGCAATACATTTCATTCTGCTCTTTTATTTTTTACTATTTATTTCGCTTTTCATTATGCTTTTGCTCTAATTGATGCCAAAGTATGAGAATTTTTTGTGAATCAAATATGAGATATATGAACCTTATACAATTCATATTTTTTTTTTTTTTCATGCTGTCATTTTGAATTAAATCTATTTTGCTTCTTTGTATATTGTTTTAATAATGGTGCTTTTTATGTCACTTTTAAATAAATATAAAATTCAAAAAATGTACAATGCATCACCAAAAGATTTCAGAGCTTAGTGTTTCATTCACATTACAATGAGTTAAACATATTTTATTATTTGGAATTGTTTAGATAATCATAAATTCTTGATTACTGATAGTAATGTGCATACCTTCATTTTACTGCAATAAATTGCAGATGCGAAATATCACTAGGAAAAGCTAATCATTAAGAAAGTTAATGAAGGAATATATAAAAGTATCAGGATATTATTATGATAATTTTGTACTTAAATGCATAGTTCACAAGGTATTCGGACATCACAATTCATTCAACTGTACACAGTAAAAATATTTAAAATAAACGAAATAAAGCTATGAAGACTTAATACGGAAAGATAGTTCATATCAAATATTTTTTAATATAATTAGTTATAGGGTATGTTCCGGTATTGGTGATACCGATCGTAACAATCCCAATTTACGAACTGTACTGTACTGATCTGGTATTTCCAACAATGAATGTACTGCGAATGATAGTTCGCTTGCAACCATATTATCCGCCTTCTGCATCACTTTATGAAATTCAACGAAATGGAAATTATCCCAGGGTCTTCTCGGTAAAGATTCATCAAATATCTGAAATTAGCAGTATAGTTAATGAATTTATAATATCTATGCAGAGAGCATCAATAAACAAGATTGAATAAAATTTAACTAATCAAAAATTAAGTAAATTTTCAATATACTAGATGAAGTAAACCTTCATCATATCCCATGGACCATCACCAACACCAACAACGATAATTGACAGTGGATGTTGGCATGCCCGTACAATTGCCCTCCGAGTTGCCTTTTCGTTCGTTACTTGTCCATCTGCTATTATCACTAGTATATGATACTGCAAATAAATCTTTGAATTTTTTCAGTGACTACAAACAATGATTAAGTATTAAAGATTATTTCAATCAAATAATTAAAGATATTATTTTGATTTAAGACTGAAGATTATTTTATTTCAAATCATTACAACTGCTAAAATAATACATGGTATTATCCCAGCTTAGTGCAAATGTGTTTTAATTGGAAAATTGTTATAATTATTTAATTTAATGAAATATATTTGATTTCTTATAATGACTACAGAATTGATATTTAAATTTAGGAATTCTTAGAAAGCCTCTTTTTTCGTAAAGATTGATTTTCATATTCTACGATAAAAAAGCAATAGTTAAGATGAACATTTTGGACTTTCTCGCAAATTTCAATGGCTTCATAAATCAGTGGAGCAAAATTCGTTGGACCACTTAAACTTATTGTTGGAGTGATTGCATCATACACTCTGCAAGAATAACAGCTTATTCAAATTCAAACGATTATTAAATTACAAAATAAATTTAAAAAATGGTATGATTTCACATTTCTAAACAACTAGTGACTGATCATACTGTAATTCTTTCAATCATTTGAATGTTTTTGGATATATAAATCACAATATCACAGCTAATCTTTGTGACGATTTTCAAAGAATTTCAGGATAATATTTTAAATATTCCTGATTCTGACTCAAGATGTCAAAAAATTCTACGATTCAGAGATATTCAAAATGTCAAATTACTGTAACAATTCATTGAGATCTCTGCATTCTCCTCCAGGCTTCAATTTGAACACTGACCAATCACCGGTTTTTACATCTCCAAAACCATAAGCTGGTATATAACCAGATGTGGCAAATGGTGCTAGTATCCGCCCCATAATTTTTATTACCTAAATATTTTTTGGTTTGTATCGATTATTATTTACTGTAACAATTTTGTATCATATGTCGGTTCAGAAGCCTATCATTATTTGTACGCAGCTTAGAAGTTAAATACAATCACAAATAAATTTCACTAATTAAATAACTGCAATTTTTCGTAATTGATGTGAAGATTAATAGATATGAATAATCTTTTTTATATACGTACAAAGTAATTTTTACATTTCACTTACTTGCTGATATGGATTTTCTCTATAAGGATCTAGCGAATGCAAAGATCGCCCTTGGAAGCATCGTTCACCCTGATATTTATTACTAGCGGTGTAGTCAATACCTGGACATATTGTTGCTTAACACTAAATAACTGAATTGACGAAAGTTAAAATTCCGAAATATTAAAAATGTAAAAACTTTCTGAATACAAAAAGATTTACTTGAACAAGGGAGTTCAATTAGTAGCACAACAGAATTTCTCTAATTTTTATTTAAAAATTAAAATAGCTTTTACCAAAAATCAAATTTGTGGACTGTAAACCGGCTTTACGCATGGCATTTGATAGGTCTTCAAGTGATGTTAGAGTTAGTAACATTTCTTGCATACTTGTTACGCCGAGAACACTTAACAATGAACTTCGTTTTGTTAACTGAAACATTTTGGAAAATTTCAACGTTCGGATTCGGTAACGATTATCTAATCAATGTTTATTTTCTCTGTCTTATATTCCTTCATTTTTGTACGCTTGATCTTTATGACAGAAGTATTCCAGATACATTCGGGTATTAAAATTAATATGATTTCATCTTGTATTAACCGAGATGATTTATTTGCATGAAAAATGAATCTTTGTGAATTCTTCAACATTTCAGCTAATCAGGTACTTTTTCATAGTTGATACTCAAGTACATATTTTCTACATACTTCTATCCCGCTAATACTGTATTCATACCTGTGGTTGACTTTCGGTTGATGTGAAACTTCTTGAACTCCTCAGTAATGATGCCGATTGGGATGTTTCCATCGATTTTGTGAATAGTGTATTTCCAACAGCTTTCATTGGCTGTGATATCGATATCTACAAATAGAATGTGCCCCAGTCAAAGATGTTGTGAAATGCATTTCATTTTGAGATGTATCTGATACATAATTGATAAGAGTTTTTAAATGATAAGAATTTGAGCCCTTCATAATAGTTAAAATTTTTGAAAATGAAACCAACGACATCTGTGCATTCTGCAGCAACTTGATCGAAATATTCTAACAAATTCTCGCTATTAAGACTTGCTTCATCGGGTGGGATTTCAATGGACTGTATCTCGGGAGCGTATGTTATCGCATCATCATTTTCTACTGGTTCTTCTACTTTCTCAAATATCTTAAAGCATATGCTTCAAAATCAATTTGAAATAGATAAATTTTAAAATCTAGTTCATAAATGCATCTGATAATTTCTATATAAGCATTAAGGAATGAACAAGACGAACTGTTTATTATATTGTCAGTAACACCTATTGAGAAATCAATTTTTACTCAATCAAAAAGTTATTTTCCAGCAGCTGATTTTCTAAGCAATTAAACTAACACTAACTTCATTCGTCTTGAACATCTGACTTGTGGTTTCCAGAGAAATGGGTAGTTGTTGTACAATAGGAGCATTGGTAACATTATCACTTCCACCTTTACTGTTAAGCATCTCTTCCTCAACGATGAATCCGCCAGGTACTTCGGAGTGAATCTCACTCGTTACGTATTCGATAGCATCTTGTATGTATATTTCCGCCTCTATCAATCGTTTACATTCCTCATCCGTGAGTGGCTGATCTGTGATTGTGATCTGAGCCATAGGCTTTCCATCTATGTTTTCCATGTTGTTATCGGTCATTTTTAAATTTAATGCTCCTTCAGCTGTTTGCGCGGCTGATGTGAACGTTTTTTCGGTTTCTACTGGTCCTGTCACTGTTGCTGGAATACACTTGAAAATTTCCTCATCCGGTTCCGCTGATAGCTCCTGAGAAATTAGAATAAGCATTATGAGTTATCAATTTACAATATATCAAAATTCCAAACGTTAAAATTGAAACAAAGCAAAGTCTAAAGTATTTAAAGAAAACTAAAATAGTTTAATAAAAATTAAAATAGTATATCCTACTGCCATTTAAATTTCAATAAAATCAATGTGAAAAAAAATGAAATTTGAAGTAGTGAAAAATCACAAAGTCTCTTTCACATTATCTTTTTTTTTCTTTTTTACTCACTTCACATAATTAAACAAAGGAAAAAGAACAATCTGGGTAGAATTTTTAAAAACATTTGTCAACTAAACCTTTATATCCGATCCTAAAAGCTCTAATACGTGATAATCTAAACTAACTTGATTTTCTTGAGAGGTATAATCTGCCATAGTCACCGCAGCAGTTAACTGATCAGATAATAACTTAGTTATCATTGGTTGTTCTCTTTGTTCCAGTATTTTCTGAGCAGTAGTATCCGAAATAGTTAATTTTGATATGCCAGTTGTTTGTCCGCTCGGTTCAGCGATCTGTTCTTGCAATATTCCAGTATCACTTTTTTGTAGTTCATCTTCATAAACTTTGACGAAATCATCTTCGCTTTCTACCGATTTCCGAAAATCTCCCATCAATGCATCATTCACTTCTTGAGCTCGTCCGTTCAAAAATTCCTAAATATAAATATATATTTTGATCTGTTCCTTCTATTTGTCATATGCATACCAAATTTTAATTTTATTCCACCTATTAAACTTCGTAAAAGTTAAATTTTATGAAGCACGAGCATAATTTTGTAATTTAATGAAGTTTAAATATGAAAAAATTAGCAAGGCCAGATTAAAAATTTGAAATAGTAATTTCACTGTAACTGATTCAAACAAATCAAATTTTTCCGATTAAGCCGTAAATAAAATAAAAAATATTTACTGTCAAAATTGCAACTTTAAAGTGGCTTAAAGCTGTTGAAAGCCTCAGACAAGGTTTTAATCACCTTACACACATCCTAAGAAAATGTTCTAAAAGTTACCGATTGAGCGGGAGCTTCCCAACCATTCGTACTGCTACCACTCCTGCAAAATTTTTAGAACTAATGACACTCAATGAAGTTAAAAAAAATTATTTGCAAGAGATGAAATGACAAGAGCTGATTCAAGAAAATTCAAGAAATTAACCCATTTCCTCGTTCACTCCCTGTCACAATAGTATTTGTTGCATCCTGCAATCATACTTTCAGTTTAAATTGAATCAGTAAAAACGTGTATATTTGATGGAAAAAAGTTATCGCTTCTGTAAAAAAAATGGGAAACCTGTATTCTAGCGACAACATCCTCTGTATACGGTGCCAAGTGTATTCCGGCTTCGACGGTAAATGTATCTGATTCTGTCGGTGAAAACATTTGATCTGCTGTCCTACAGAAATGTTACTTAAAATAAGCAAAATCTTCCTTGCACAACACTACATCTTTCGCTTAATTTCCCTCTTTGGCAAGCTTTTTGCTTTGATTTACATTTAGTCTCAATATTTCAAAGAAAAAAATAAGTAATATTTTGGAAATTTTATTTCAATTTTTTAAAATCCATGAAAACCATTGTTCATGTATTCAGTTTGTTTATTTTTATATTTCCAGAATATCGTTTTTATATGATATGAGAAAATTATTTCCACTCTTTACGAAAAACTAGCCTTCGAATCTGCTCAAATTGTTCTATCTCGGCGCTATTTGTTTCCATTGATATACGGTCAGCAGGTAGGAAACAATCAATCAGTTGAGATTCCGTCTCAATTTCGGGCATCGTATCGGATGCATCCATTACATGCGCAAATAAATCCCGTAACCGTAATTCCTCCATTCGTGCTACTTCTCGCTGCCATTCTTCCAATGCTTCCGTTTCCTCCCTCAAGAAGTTGCAATAAAAATTCTCAAAATTTGTTTGGAAAACATCATTTTAATGGTAACATTTCTCTACATCATCACTCTTACTATTATATCTCAAGCTGCAATCTTTTGAGAGAGGAAAATCTTTGGGTTTACAATCTTTTTTGCAAAACAAACTTGCTGAAATTTGCATCGGATTGCTTTAACTTTTCCACTTTTTCTAATTGCTCCTTCACGCTTGCTAGCTTATTTACTTCTTCATTATCAAAATCCTGAAATGTTACGATTAAGAATCCTGATAAGTGAAGTAAATTGAGTCTCTGTAGGAAATTCGAAAATGTAATAATATAATATTTAGTATCATTGAACTGAATTACTTTTGAAAGAAGATCTTCGGCTTTGTGAGATTTGTCAATCCGTTTTCGAGCTTCAAGAAACCAGAAAAAAAGAACTGTGAAGATAACAGAAGTAAAGAAAAGGAACATTCTGGTAGTGAAACCAAACAACATGAATTGCTCGGGATCTGAACATTCCTCCCACTCATCAGGATCGTATCCTAATTCCTTAGAAAATACCATTTCTGCTTCCTATAACTATCATCTAATCGTTTCAGAAATATGTTCCAGAAAACACTACAAAAAAAAAAAAAAAAAAACGAACACGTTACTTCACTTTTAAATTAAAATAAAATTTTCGAAAATACTAAAGAAAACTAATTGAGGCTGCTGGAATTATGGCAAAAACAGAACTTTCAACAATCCAAAATTAATTGAAGGATGTTTAGTTCATAATTAAGTTTACATGGATCAAGATTTCTTCTGCATCCAGTCTTTTTCAAGGATCATATTTTAAGAAGCGATTATGAAGAATGGGAAAATTAGTTGAATGTAACATGGATTTTAACTGCTCACTAATAAAATTGTCGAGATGAAAAAGGTCTTTGTGCATTCTTTCCGCTAAACATCTCGGGAAAGAGCAGCTGTAGCAGTTATAGGAGGAAAGTTGTTATGTATGTGTGTAAATATGTGTAGATTATATGTATTCATCTGTGTGTTGTGTGTGTAAACTTAGTTCAAGATTTGTTAAGCAATGGGAGTGGAAAAACTCGCGAACAATTCTGCTTTATCCTGCAACTCTAACTTTTAAATTCTAAAAGCACTTTTACATTTTTTTTTTTTTTTTTTTTTTTTCACTCTTTATCTCATATAAACGAAGCCGCTCATAAATAAAAATTTTTTTAAATTTTTATGTTTCTGTTCGTACATTCCTCGTAGCATTTCCCTGTTGTCATGAAAAATCCATGATATACATATATATATATACATGTATCCAAGATAGGACTCAGCGAGATTTTTATTAGCATAAATTTTATGATCTAAATTAATGACAAAATTTCTTGAGAAATAATGATCACACAAAGATTAGCAAATAAACAAATAGCAACTACTAATCCGCAAAGTTATCACTTCCTTTACCTGAATGCTCCCAAAATAGCATCGTTCAAATTCTTTCAAAAATTGGTTAAAGTTGAAATCCGAAATCAAAAAAAAAACCACATCAAAACCTATTTATGAAATTGCAACGTGTATGCACAGCAACAATATTTACAATCTATTTACACTTAGTCTAAAAACTTTTACAAAATCAGTACAGTCAAATCATTTTCAATATATATATCAGGTTTAAATAAGCTCACCGCAAAATTTATTAAAAAGGGGAGAAGTAAAGGTAAAAACAATTGCCAAATGGAATTTTACATGCAAACAGGTGTAAAACCATCACTTGATATAATGATTATTTAATTCATTTAGAAGAGGAAATTCATTTAGAAGAGAAAAGAAAGCGCTAACAAAGTTATTTTTTAGAAATATAAGTTTCCAATAAAAATTACGTAATATCAAGTTTTAAAGTTAAATGACGATAAAATAATGAATGACTCCGAAAGTTATGAGAATGAAAATCAACGATATGAAATATGAACATTCACAACCAAAATAAATTGGGACTAGGCAAATGAACTGGAAAAAGAACCATCAAAAGTAAACCTTATGATCGGTCATTCATACCCGACATAAGAATGGAAAGCATACGAAATATTCGACGATAGAATTTAAAAATTTCAAGTTACGAATAATAACACAAATTTCTCCTCAAAAATATTACTCTTTTGTGATAATTGCCAATAATTCCATAAAGCTGTTTCCTAAGCTTATTAAGCAACTGAAAATTTGATACTTCCAGTGGAAGATGTAAAAAATGTTAGTTTGAAGCTTCTAAACATACGTCTTCCAGAATTAGAAAATTCAAAAGATATGATAATGAGGTATCGTACGTCATCAACTATGACTAGGAATTCGGATCACTGACAATCTGAACAGATGGATTAAACCAGAGAGCTTCGACCACTAATCCTGATAAATATCGCCACAGACAACATGAGAAGTGATCAATTTTAGAGATGTGATGCGCTAAAACACAAATGTTGCTAAATAGCTTTGTACTTTTTTGCGAGAAAAAAGTCATATTTAGAAATAATTCAATTTAACAAATCCTGAAATAAAACAAAGCAGAAGAAAATAAATCAATAAGCATTCTAGAAACCGGGAACGATCAGAGAGTTACATATATTGGAAAATATTGTTTCCAACTTCAATATTTTTCAATAATTATAATTCAAGCATATATTAAGTTTTGCAGGAAATTCTTTACAAACAGATACGAATAAGTAGTACATATACATAGATACACATAAAATACAAGATCAAAAAGACTATTAACAGAACACAAAATATTATTTTGCAATAAACTGCTAGCTGTTTTCAAAATAGTTCGAGCCATATTTTCGACCATCGCAAACAATAAGAATGCAAAATAATCCAAAATTTCGAGATTTTTTTCAAAAAATTAAAAAAGCACTATATTATAGCTGATTTTATGAGAAACTGAAAAACATCTTATCATAATCAGTTATGCGACAAATTATGATGTATACCAACAGTAGCTGGAGAACAAGCCAATGCCTCTAAACCTCTAAGTGTGTGTGTAGCGAATGATGATAACATGGCTGAATCAACAGGCTCCATGCATGATGGACAACTAAAAGAGCGCATCAACCAGTCATCCACACAGTTCTTATGATAGCAATGCATACAAGGTAAGTAACGAATGGAATCGCCATTAACAAAATCTACCATACAAATTGGGCATCTGAAAAAAGAAGAAGTCTTAAATGTCAAGTATTTAAAAAAGCAAAACTTCTTTTTGAAATAGGGCCACATTATCAATTTAAAAAAATATTAGTTTATATAGTCTTTATATGTTCTATTTCCATCCTACTTTCTAATTGCTCAAGTTACATCAGTCTAGCGTTGAATTCATTTAAAACATTAAATGATAATCAATTTTGTTGACAATCAATTAAAATGATGCAACAAAATTTTTTTATGAAACATTCCCTATCTTGCTTCAGAAAATAGAAAACAAAAATAATCGAAAATTTTGTGATTTGTTTTAAACTATAATAATCTATAACTTTATGTTAAACACCAGTTTTGTCAAGACAACTTATATCTTTATCTGTGATTGATAAATTAAATACTACTATACTACTATACAGACATAGTCGGATGATTTAGCCGAACGGAAAGAAGAGATAAAAAATATGTTTACTCGATATCATTCATTTTTGCATCTTTTTTATACGTATCAGCAGGAATCTGCTCCAATAGAGCTGACACTTGCGCTTTTTTCGGATTTTCCATCAATAACTCTTGCCACCTTCTCTCATTTCTTGCTTCTGAGATCCAAAGCTCGTTTATGTACGCACTTTGTAACTAAAAAGGAAAAAAAAACAGAATATCATAGAAGATAACACTTTCAAAAACGAATATAAACTAACGCGAAAACAAACAAGATAAAAAGAATCTCTTTCAGCAACAATTATAAAAATGATCAAAATGTACGAACAACAAAAATAAAGTTTCTATTCTTAAAATAACAAAATTACAAGAAAAATAATTCTCTCATTGAGAAAATTCTTTTTTCAATTTTTCTTCAACTAAAATCCTTTTATAAAATTTTGGCTGAAATGCAACTATAAAAACGACAAATCGTTTGATACAAATTGAAGTGAAATAGCAACTCATGATTTAGCTAATCTCTAGCTTGTTAAAACTTTTCGACTGATCTTATTCCTATATATATCATGGAAAGTATATTATAAAATAATCTATCAAAAGTTAGCTATTAAGTATTACAGTTTAAGTAACCTCTGAATCGGGATGTCTCGTTACAGTAACACTACCGCTAGCAGTAACTTCTTCGAGTGGAGAATGGTCATCGCTATGCAGTAAGTTCGGGAACAATGACGGCAAGCAGTTCCCCATATTCGTTCGTTCTCCCATACATCGATGGTACCACCCAGTAACAATAATAAAATTTATTGGAAAAATTCGACGGCTTACTAAATACAAGTTGCAAGAATCTGCAAAATAAGCAAAATAAACAAATTTACAGTAAAATTTCAAGTAAAAATCATGTCAAAAGTGTTACAAATTAATGAAGATAATTGTTTAGAAATAAAAAAGAAACATCGGCAACTAATAAATTCATAGTTTGATGAAAATACAACATGCAATGATATCTGTCACCCAATTATAATATTCTCTTAAATTAAAAAATGAAGTGAACATTTCATGTTCATTGTGATAATAAAGAAAAATTATCATCTATCGATCATTAAAGAAACTATTTATGCATAGGTGCCTAAGACTAATTAATTATAATTAATTAACTATAATGCTCTTAAGTAAAACGATTCACGTAGAAAACATTATTGTTTATACAAAATCAACAGTAAGAAATGAATTTCTGCTCTCTTTCAAGATATCATATCATATCATATCACGAAAAGTAGGTAAATTAAGCTAATTGATATCAGATACAAAGTAACCCTGCACACCTAAGATGTGAATTGGCCATAACTCTGCACACCTAAGAAGATGTGAATTGGCCATAACTCTGCACATCTAAGAAGATGTAAAGTGGCCATAAGCTTGCACACCTAAGAAGACGTGACCTGCCCATAACCTTGCACATCCAGGAAGACGTGACCTGCCCATAACCCTGCACACGTCCTATTCCCAGTTCCCAAATGATCCCACCCGCACTTTACATTCCTCTATGCTGATTGTTGCTGTGTTGCCAATCGCAGCGCAGCAATCGATTTACATTTGTGACTGTGCGTTCAACGATGCGTCCAATGGACGCTTAGAATCTATGCGTAGTGTATGTGCGTGTATATATGTGCATCTAAGTGTAAATTCATTACAAACTTTTTTACGTAGCGTAAAATTTAGCTGCAGAATTTTTAAAATTTTGTAATTTTTCAGAAAAGTTTAATTGTTAATTAGGTATGTAGTTCACATATTTCATGTGCTCGATTTTTTCTATTTTTCAATAAATTTTAGAAAAAACTAAAAAAAAAACATTTCTTCTATTCAAAATGTTATTATTAGTTTAATGAATTATCATCCACGTGAACATCATCAGTTTACGTGGGTGATACTTTTGGCAAACGTATGACTCTTTTTATAAGGTTTTTTTTTTGCGAATACTTCAAAAATTATTTAAGTGGTAATAAGTACTAAAAAAAGTGGCCAGTAATGTTTATGTTTTGTTGGCAACGTTTTTGCATTGTATAATTTAAAATACTATAATAAGCAATAAGTAATCATTGTTGTTAGTAAGGCGGTAAATAAGTGATTGATAATAAAATCATTGATTGCTTGTTAACGCATTTTTACGTTTATTTTGAAAAAGTTTAACTTAATTTGTTAATTTTTTTTCCTCATTAAATTAATATTCAGAATCGTTAATGATTCCCGCATATCTTGCTTATCGACATTATCGAAAAAAAAAAGGATTGGTCACAATGGAAACTGTTGATGATATGACCAATTTTCATTCTTCATTTATTGCACGTGTCAGTTGTAGTTTTCATCTTTTATAATTCTCATTTAAAGCTTTAGTTCTTGATGTCCTTTGACCTCAGTAATTTATCAGTTTTATTTGCAAGATTGACTGAAATTTACAAAATTTCTTCATTTTTACAATTAAAAACTGCACATCCTTATTCCAAATGATTTTTGCATTAACGATGCATAAAATTAAGATAACTTCTAAAAGAAATGGATAAAATGATAGCAGGTACACGTTAGAGTTTGTAGATGGAAGAAATTTTTCAAGAGTTTATCCAATACTTCAATCTTACCTTATTTTCTTATCTCTTTTGCATTTATCATTTCAACAATTTCTTTTTCAAGTAAAGAAAAGATAGTATTAGCTAATCACTTTCTCTGAATAAATATGATTATACAATTTCAGGATACAAATAATACAATTTCAGGAGACTTTTTCGCTTCAAGGAGTTTCAGCAAAACGAACTGTGGAAGGTGAAGAAACGGATGATTGTTATATCAGTGGGAAATTATCATTACTTGAGAAAGTTTGTACAGTTTATATTTTCATATTCATTTAAGTTTATATCATATTCAGTTACTTTCCAAACTGAAAATTGTTCCTATCAATATACTTTGCAGCCTTATGGTGTAATGATTGAATGGGTTCCTATGGAAGAAGATGGTTGGGTTCTTGCAGCCGAAGATGACAATGAAAATCTTTCAATTTTATCGGAAACTAGCGAAACACGTCGGGATTATATAAATAAGCTGAAATTTTCAGTTGATATTAAAGATTTGCGATCATTTCAATGTGTTGAGCCTAAGAAAGGTCTTTTTTTTTTGTGTAAATGATTATTAATTCTTCTTGTAGTCTAACATCTTACTTGAAGAGCTTTGAAGTTGAGAATTATGCAAATTCTCTTTGCGCTATCAGTAAACTGTTAACTATAATGAATAATCCCAATTTATTCCAGATTGCTATAAATTACAGTATTTATTGTAAAGTATTAGGAAGGTTCTTTAAAATAACTCTTTTTTTTAGATTGACAGTAGTGCAACTGATAGAAAATTTTGATTTTTTGTGAACCACTCAAGTAAGTTTGTATTATTTTATATATTTTTCTTCCTTTTTGCAGGTTACCCTTGGGTACGCTTTATTGGAAACGACGGTTCTGGATATATACCACTCTATTTTCGTCAAGGTGGAATATCTTCGTTTACTGATAACTTGCAGAGGTATCGCTTTCTTAATTAGTTATATCTTTTATAAAGCTACTCTTAGTTTTATGAATGAATTACATACCGAACTGAAGTATTTCTAAGCCTAATTTACTGTTATAGCGTGTAATGGTGCTGTACGCAACAATACATTTATTTTCTTTTCATAAGTTTCAGGTATGCTACATTGAAGCGTTCAGCTCGAGAAGCAAATCTGGTACTTTTCACGGACGAACGCCTTGAAGCTTTGGAACAGTCTGTATCGATTTTGGATTTGAATAGTGATTTCTTCTCGGTAATTTTATGTTTTACAGTATCTTCATCTTTAGTTTTATAAATGGTTCTGAGTTCTGAGTTTCTACACCTAGAAACTCACTTACTGTTTACTCTTTAGCGTATGATGGCACAACCATATGCAACAGCGATGACAGGACTTGGGAAAGTGGCAACATTTGTTCAGGAACAGGTACATTTAGAAATTATTTCAGACTATTTCAAAATGACGTACTTCGTATCAAAAAAAAATTATCTTGTATTTCTTTAATAGACTTGAAGTTTTTGAAACATTGGTCTTGTATTGCTTTCTCTTGCTAATTATTACCACTTATATTACTATCAAATTTGAGTTTATATGGCAAACTACAGATACATCTAAACGAAAGTATGTAATGACAAGACAAGGAAATCTTCTTTAAATCATCTTTTTCATTTCCACGCTGATTTGTCCATTTTAAAGGTTATATCTTCTATACTCGAGTCAGATGCAGTGAGCACGGAAGAAAAAATCAAAGCAATGAGAGAGTTAAGGGAAAAAGAAGATGAAGCAGCAGGCATCCTTAAGTACATTTTTCGAAATATTTTCAGTTTTCTAATTTATTTTTGCGGACCTCATTTTAAATTCATTAATTTTGCAGGTCGCATGATGATGCAGAGTTTGAACTTATAACACATTTGGAATTGCCACAACGTCCAGAATTCACACGGGAGCAGCCTCTCACTGAAATACATTGGCAAAAGTATAAGTAAGCAAAGTTGCTCGATTTAGTTAAATTCATAAATTGTTGTCCAAGAGCTGCTTTTAGTTGTGAATTTTTGATATTGAAAACGAAGATATTTAGAATGCCTGACGGTTCGATCAAAGATGTCCATTCATTAAAAGTATTGATTTTTCGTGGTGGTTTGGATCCATCATTAAGAAAGGAAGTGTGGAAGTATCTTCTCGGTGTTTATGACTGGAAGAATTCCTCTGCTGAAAACGAAGCTGTAAAAATAAAGCCATTTTTTTGCGTTTTTGTTTAGCAGAATTTGCAAGGAAAATTCTCGATTCATCAATTTTTATTTTCTAATGCTTTTTCTTTCTAATCTCTTTCTAATTCTTTTTTCCTTAAGACAAAGCCATTTTTAAGATACACAAAATGCATTGCGAGGAATACTACCGCATGAAGATGCAGTGGAAAACGATAACTAAAGAACAAGAAAGTAGATTTAGTGAATTCGCTGCTAAAAAAGCTTTAATTGGTATTTTATTAAGCAATTCATCATATTTTGCAACATCGTGTTAGCTTTTAAATATGTATCCTTTCAGATTGACTTTCGTTTTGTTTTTAGATAAAGACGTGTCACGAACAGACCGTACACACGCTTTCTTTGGTGGTTGTGATAACGGTAATCTCGTACTGCTCAATGACATCTTGATGACATATTGTATGTATAACTTTGACCTTGGTTAGTCCTATTTTTATATCCATACTTTTCCTTTCACTGTTAATTCTTTCTAAAAAGAACAAAAACAAAACGCTAATAATAATTTTTGCCGACTCCAGAAACTGAACTGAAATTATAAAGAAAAAACTGTATTGAAGTGAAGTCCTGAATTATTACCTTCTTTGGGCATCGGTCAAGTTTAGTTATGTTTTAGGTTATGTACAAGGAATGAGTGATTTCCTTTCTCCTTTGCTTGTCGTGCTGCAGGATGAAGTTCATGCCTTTTGGGCTTTTGTTGGATTACTAAAAAGAGTGGTAAGATTTTGATAGCAAAATCCTTTTAATAAATGATTGCAGTTATATTTCATCCGTTGTCTACTCTAAGTTATAAATACAAAAGAGCTGAATAATTTTAATTTTTTTTGGTTTTTCAGTGTTGGCCACAATTTAGCTTAATTTCTTATTGTCCGAGGGGTGTGACTTTTTGTCAAATAATTACTTTATGCTAGATTATTTAATAATTTTTTTCGGTGATATGATAAAAGCAGTAATCGATCTCTTCTTATGATTTCCGAGAATTAACACTCCCAATTATGCTCTCTCAACTTTTCAGTTTTTGTTTGCAATTTATAGCACAGTAATTTCGAACTGGACCAGTCTGCCATTAAAAAGCAGCTGATGGATTTGCGTGACCTCCTTATGGTTGTTAATCCGAAATTAGCAAATTATTTAGGTTCATTTCGGTTTTTGATTTGAATACTTTTATAATTACAAAGATTGCTATTATCGGTTTGACTTATTATTTGTTTCTAGCCATTTTTGACTATCTTTACTTGCGGAAATCATTTTGATTTTTGTGACTGTTATTTCTCGTGTACTTTTTTTCAGAAAGTCACAATTCCGATGATATGTATTTCTGTTTCCGCTGGGTGTTAGTTGTTTTCAAACGAGAGTTTTGTTTCGATGATATTATGCGATTGTGGGAGGTTAATGCTTTTAATTTATTTTTTCATATATTCTAAAGTCTCAGTCCCTTGTGCTAAATACATAGCATTTAGGTTTTATGGACCGATCTACCGTGCTCGAATTTCCATCTATTAATCTGTGTTGCGATCCTTGATCAACAAATGAATTTTATCATTGAAAATAAGTTTGGTTTAACAGAAATCCTTAAGGCTAGTTTCTCCCTATCATTTCTGACATTTTAGAATTTTCACTTTAGTATTGATTTCAACGAACTGCAGTAATGTAGCCCACATGAAGTCAGAAAATTATTTTTTTTCAATAAAGAGGCTGCTTTTTAACTTTCTTGAAATAGATAAATTGTTGGTTAAGCCTGTCTGACAGTCACTGTAGATTACTATCTGCTGTACTCTCATAAAAATTTGCTATTTTGGCATTTGATAACCTTAGCAAAATTTCAGATTAATCGGGAATGTTATTTAGAAATAAACTTCTATTATTTCAGCATGTAAACGATCTGTCGATGCATATTAATTTGAATGATACGTTAACTTCGGCAGAAGCTATCTTTCATCAACTTGCGGCTAGTCAAAACAAACTTCCAATTCATGTCTGCAAGATTCTGTCACTCGGTGATTCCTCTGATTCCAGTGAAGCATGAAAAGAATTTATTCATTCAGCGATTGAAATAATCGTTGACGTAAGTATTATATTCCATAATTGTTTATAAGAATTCTGATTAATAACTGATAAGACACTGTTTAAGCCAATATTTCCTTCATTTTTTTATGCGATAACTTGAAATTATTCGCTAGTGCATGGTCAGCCTCATGAACGAATGCTCAAACAACTGAAGATGAATTATACCATCGAAGTTTGACTGCATTTGAAGCAAAAAATTTCTAAACCTATCTTTCTACGGGTAAAGCTGGTGTTTCGATTTATTTGTCGGTGTTGTATAAATTCCTGTTATTTAATCCATTTCTATAAGGTTAAGTATGAATATAATAATGTTATGCATACAAACTTCTGCAGTACTCCATATTTCATTGTAATCTGTTATTGCTTCAAAATTTTTAAACGATTATTTTTTATACATGAAGAACTCATAACATTTCAGTAGAAAACCCATTCTTTCTTGCGAACAATGATGACCAACCATATGAATATTATGAGAAAAATTTCTTGAGATAGTTTTGGCTTACGTAACTCATCATCTTATCATTGAGTTTTTCGTAAAAAGAAATTCTTGTTTTGTTTCAAGTTTCTGTGATATAATTTCAAATTATTTTAGTTAATGTACATAACTATATAAGCTTTGACCTAAACTTTGTTTCATCTCTTTCCGGATTTTTAAATTTCACTTTCTGAGTTTCAAAGGCAAAGTTACAGTTTGTCACATTTCACTAATGTATCGCTGATTTCCAAGATGAACTTATATTATATCATCACTTTTTTCAAATACTTGTATATTGCGTTTACAATATTTGTTCTACAATATCAGTAATATTGTTATGTATATGGGATTTCTTTCAAATTTCTTAAATTGAAAATATATTCATATCCAAATCCATATAAATTTAAATTAAAATGACATTTATCAAACTATCTAATGGCAAAGTTTTTATGAAGGATGTTAAAGCAGCGAACATCTTCTACTAATTTAGTGTGTTTTTAATAGCGTACGAACATTGAATTGTCTCGAAAAATATATGTATATAAGATTTAATTAAGCACTATCAAGTATCATAGTTATTTGAAAACTTCTTTGGTGCTCATAGCGATATTAAACAAAAGATTAGAAAATAAGGGACAGTTTAAATTTATGTTGTTTATAGGGAAACAATGTTTCCCTATAAACAGTGAAGTGATCAAAGTTAATAGTAATCACTTTTGATGAAATGTTTTCGGAATGACTGTTTAAAGCAAATATTTGAAAGAGTTGTTTGTGAATTTGATCATTTGAAAAATAAGGTCAGACATATCAAAGTTCCAAATGATTATATAATAGATGAAGGTATGAATAATATGTACTTGCTACAAAATGACGTTGATTAGTCATTGGAATAATGAAATGATTTAAAATTCAACAAATAAAAGAACTCATACAACCTTCGCTTAGCGAAACAATAAATACTTAGTGAATAAATCAGCAAAAAGTTTTTAAAAAGAATTTATAAGTTACAAGCTCGTATATATTTACATCTGAAATTTATGCTAAATAAATCAGTGCAATAAATAGCCACCTGTAATCTATAAAATTAATATTTTTCATGTTCCACTTAAATAATTAATATAAATAAATGAATAAAAATAACAAGTATATTTGTAACATTGTACGAACTAAAATGTGACAAAGAAAATGTAATATAATTAATGAATTTGAATTTAAAAAAAAAAAAGAAAAAAAAAATTAAAAAAACTAAAAAACAGTTTTTAATAATTCAAAATTATTTTACAGTATGTTAATCAATAGAAGATATATGTGATCAAAGTATTTTAGTTAAGCTTATCTAATTAAGACTTCGTCATAAATAGCCAAATTAGTTATTCTAATCATTTCCTTAACAAGTATCTTTTTTATTGCCCATTCATTTCTAAATTCTTTCATGTTTTTGAGATCGATAAGATTCTCCGTGTATGTAAAAATTTTCAACTAGAAGGATTGAATGAATCATTCCACCATTAAATAAACATGAAATTATCAATTTTTCATTCAGCTTTCGAGAAATATATTTCAATGTACTATATTGATGATACATAGCATAAAAATCAATTGATTGTCTCTTTTCAAATGTATAATGTGAAAATATCAGAATTAAAGTCTAAAATTATCATCATTTAATGATAAACTTTAATTGCTACAAAAATTTGAGTCTAAATTTATCCAAATTTACTCATTTTTTAAAGAAATCAAAATCACTTACTATGCTGTAAGAATATTAAGTACCAAAATTAGGAAGATATGCACGAAACATATTACAGAACAACAATTTATTAAAAAAAAAAAAAAAAAAATTATAAAAAAAAAAACAAGTATTAAAAAAAAAAAGTATTAAAAAATTGAATTAGAATTACAAATATTATGTTCACCTGTGCAATGGCAAAAAAATGCAATGATACTCAATGGTACTCTAACCCTCTATCACGACATTATCATTCCAATATTTAATTCTAATTTTACGATTAGTTAATTTCCATACGACTTTGTGGGAATGGAATATTTTATTGAACGTACATAAATCAGAAATTGAAATGAAGTATTGAATAAAAAAAGAGACTTACCAAAAAATGAATTGCTTAAAGAGGAAAAAGTTGTTGTGAAGAAATAAATAGAATGAATGAATGAAATGGTAGTAATAGGATGACCTGAAAGGATAATAGGATGACCTGAAATTTTTTTTTTTTTTTTAAAATTATTTAAGAAACTTAAATACTTTGCATGAAAATGTGCATAATATCACTTTGTGAAATGATTGGATTTTATGCACAATTCAATGCTAAGCATTAAAGTTAAGTACAAAGGTATCAATGCTGGAAGACATAGACATATATACCAAACAGTGTCATCGCTTGCAAATATATAACGGATTGCTTGCTTCCTTGTAGCATTTCAGTCTTCTCCATACCTTCCCCCCACTTTTTATGCTTTCTATACAAACCAAAAAGCAGCCCCTACTACCTCTTATCTTATCAGTTTCACCAATGTCATTCTTAATATATTGCTAACAGATTGATAACTTGTCATCCTACAAAATGTTTTATCAAATTTATAATTTCCGTATAGATCGTCACTTTACCCTCTTTCCTAATTAACTATTTTTATATTTTTTAATGTAAATTTTTTAAAGGATTACTCTTTTAAACGATAATTACTCATATTTTTTATTTTTTAAAAAAATTACAAAATTTTCAGTAGAAATGCAAATACTACGATGTAATAAAATTTCAGTCTAATTGTTTCATGAAATGTCTGTATAAAATGTATGGTTTTTTTTTTTTTTTTTTATCAAGTAATATCAAGAAATTCAAAAAATTTCAATTTTTGAAATAATTAGCTAAGTTCGAGAGCTAAGTAAACATTCTTTTTTTCTATAATTATCTCCTTATAACAATGTTCTATACATCATGCAATTCATACAGGATTAAATCATTTTTATAATACATCGATATATAACTCTCTGATGAATTATATTTCAAAGCATTAATGTCCGAAGATAAACAATGACAGAAAATCGCCCATCAAAGAGAAAATGATAATTATTTTAAAAAAACAATTTCAATTTTACAAATAATAGCTGAGTTCGAGCTCAGTAAAGATTCTTTTTTGGACTAGCATCAATTAATAATGATGGATAACAATAACCAATGCCCAAAAAAGCATAATTTTAATATAACAGCAACAAAAAAGTACAGTGATCAAAATTACAAATCAAATGCAGAAGCTTCTACTTGATCAATTATACCAAATTGCTTGGCTTCTTCCGGACTCATATATCTATCACGATCTAATGCTTCCTCAATTATTTTGATATCCTGTCCTGCAAAGATGATAAAAGAATACAGGGAAAGCTTACAGATACTCTCTGCTTATAAAATCAATCTTTACTATTCTCCAAAAGAAATGATTTTATAATTCATTAGAAAAGCTAGCAGTAGATGTATTAGAATAATACTTTTTGAGATATAGGATAACCACAGGAGTTATTTTCTATTTAAATTTTTCTATTGCTATCAAAATTTCATGAAGAGTAATTACGCAAAACAGAATGAATTTAATTCCATCACTAATCGTACTAAAAAAGTTTCAAAATCAAACAGCATCACAGTTGCAAATATTGAACACATTTACCTGTGTGGATGGCATAAATTTTGTTCAATCGTGTTTTAAGCCTACCAATCTCTTCCGCTCGAATCAAAATATCAGAAGCTTGACCCTGAAAACAATAAAAAGTTCATAATTCAATACTGATAGCTATCAAATGTTTAAATTTTAGAGACTGCTAAAATAGCAAGTGAATTACAAAGGTTCAGAGTTCCCACAGCTTGCTATCAAGAATCTGAATCAATTAGTAAATATATACCTCGGCACCACCACTTGGTTGATGAACCATTATGCGTGCATTGGGCAACGACGTACGCATTCCTTTCGCACCGGCAGAAAGCAAAAGACTACCCATACTTGCAGCCTGAAATTTTAAACGTTAATCACTGAACAATCAATTTTTTGATTCAAATAAATAACACGCATGCCAACGGAAAACCGCGAAAAAAGAAAAAGTAGTCTTCAGTGATTTATTAAAGCAATTTGTTAACGACTGTTGTAAATTCAATCAATCACCTGGCCAATACACCATGTTGCTACTGGAGCGCTGATATACTGCATCGTGTCATAAATACCTAAGCCAGCAGTTACGCTACCTCCTGGAAATGGATATTTTAGTTCACAAATTAAAATTTGATTGAAATGGAAAAAAATAGTAACTAAATTGCAAAAGGATCTACTTACCAGGACACATGATATACATATTAATAGTGTTTTTAGCACTTTCACCTTGTAGAAAAAGAAGCTGTGCAATAATGGAAGCAGCCACCTGATCATTTATCTAAAAAAACAATTAAATATTTCGATAGGAATTTAGCAAATATTTGAAATATAACCTGGAAAATGATGCTTTTAATCTCATCTAACAGAATAGCATCAATAAATTTAAAAAAAATTCAATTAATTCAATAGTTTATGAAGAAATACATAAACAAACTGAAACTATCATTTAGTGTTTAATATAAAAATATATGTGAATGAAAATGAATAACCAATAAGCAAACAAACCGGTGTCATTACACAAACAATACGATCTTTGAGGAGCCTTGAATAAATATCATAAACTCTTTCAATACGGCCATCTTGATCAACAACCATTGGTATTGTTTGCTTGTTCAATAACGAACTATGCAATTGTCGTTGGAAAAAAAACCGTCGAATAAGTGATAATCCTCTCATGCTGAAATTATTTCTATTTCAACGAAAGATATCTTTCCAGTCGATTTTTTTTTGCACCACCAAAGCAACATTCCTTCAGAATTGAACTTTGACGCTAATTTTCATTCGAATTTAAATTTTTTAAATGAATTACTTAGCGATTCAATGATGAAAAAAGTTTATGCAAATGAAACCTTCCAAAATGTAATTTTACTTCTCTTTGCATATTTTTTTTTTTTTTTTTGAAATATAAATTGGAAATTATAATATTAGCAAAGTTCTGTTTTTGCATTTCTGCGTCAATATGTTAGATTTTGGAAACAAGTTCAGCAAAAGAAAAGATAAACCAATAAAATCAATAAACTCTATTTATTCCTATAAAAAAACAAAAATAATTTATCTTTAATAAAAGCTCCAACAACATCTGAACTAAACATTTTTGAAGTTTGCAATTGGATTGATAACAATTTTAAATTATTTTCTGTCCAGAAACCAAGAAAGCCTACATTCCTACCTTGTTATCAGTCAGTATCACTAGTTCTAAATCATATAGGTACTATCTAATTCTAATTACCATCACTTACCACTTTATTTCCAATTCTGTTACAGATTCTACAGTAATAGTCAATCATCAAATGGACAATACAAAATGACAAGATATGTTATCAGCAATTCACTGAACAATCTCATTCCATAACAGATGGAAATCGAGCTTAATTTGTATGAACCTAAATTTTTACATAAGCTTAAATTATTAATATTCTTAACAACTCGAAAATTAAAAAGATTAGAAAAAAGATGGTAATAAATCTTATGAAAAAGAATTGAAAATACAATACCAAAACAAAAATTGTTCACTGCAAGTACATTAGTTTCACTTTTTGATCATAAAACAGACAATGACTATTTTATCTCTCTATACAATCTTCATACATATCATTAACCTATCAATAGCTAGATACATACAAAAGAAATATTCTTTTTTCTTTGAAATAAAAAAAGAATAGATCTGTAAACTAAAAAGAATTGTTCCTTTGCAAATTTAAACCAAATTAATAAAGATATTCATTCACTCTGAAATTGTGATATAACTTTCGAAAATGATAATCTCATAGGTAATTTCTCCGACAAAAATTATTAAAAAAATGGACTTCTTAAATTACAAATCAAAATATATCAGTATGGAATGATATGTGCAGAAAAAGCACCAAATTATTAAGAATCAACGGAAATCATCTGGATTGAACAATCCTCTGGCTCGATTCATTATACTGTCCTGAAAAAATGCTTGCTAATTAGCAGGAAATCCAAAGAAAATGCATGAACTATTAAAGATATTTAAAACGATATTATCAGTCTGTAACGAATACTTTCGAAAAAAACTCATTCGTATATATTTAATAAAATCAAGTACTGGAAAGATAGAGGATCTTAGCACTATGTATCAGATAATATTTGATCAAGAATGAAATAGAAAACGAAAAAACTTGAAACTATTTTTCGTAAAAAGTAAATTTTAAAACAAAAAAGAATTGAACTATGTCATTTCCAATTATGAAGCAAATTTAGTGAAAGATATAAAAAAAAAAAAAAAAAAAAAAAAGTGAATTGTTGAAAATAACCTTAGTTGGATCGTACGGAGCTTCCTTCGATGGAATCTCTAATACGGCTGGTATACTGGCTGTATATCCATCAACAGCAAAACGTATTTGTTCAGCAATATGTTGATTGATCAAAATTATGGCAATATCATCACGTGAACAAAAATCTTTGAATGTTTCTTCCATCTCATTAACTGTTGTATTTTTGTCCACAATTAAATAATTTGGTCGGCGAGCCTGAAATGAAAAGCATGTATGAAATGAAAAGCCTGAAATGAAAAGCAAGCCTGATATGAAAAGCTTATGAACTTCAAACACAAAATATCAAATAAAGCTTGCTTCTCAACAAATTTAACATCTATTTAGTATGAGTATGAAAGAAATGATAGAGATGAACCTTATTCAGTTCACCAATTCCACCAAGTAGAAATCCAACCACAGTATCTTCATCACCTATAACTGCAATAATTTTTCCTTTTTGAGCTGAATGAGTCATCTGAAATAAACAATTTCAAAAAAATTTTCTTTAAACAGTAAAACTAACAAGTAATTCGCTATCACAAATACTAAAATAAACATCAAACGTGATACTGAAACGAAGCAAAAGACCAAAGTCGAGTAGCCAAAAATCAAAAACCATAGTATCACATATTTTTGTTTGCTTTATTGCTTACATTGCAAACTTTTGTTTTTGCTGAAATTGCAATAAGCTTTAGAATATTCTCATTGAAATAGGAAGGCCTAAATTAGCCTATATTCAACCTAAATTACTCCATAACTTTTAACAGTATGCTTTTCCTTTAAAAGTTTAAACTTAGCCTTATTGTTCTGGCAAATAATTGTCCTGTTGTTCTGCTTCATCAACCTATTGTTCTGGTAAATAATTGTCTTGTTGTTCTGCTTCATCAACCTATTGTTCTGGTAAATAATTGTCTTGTTGTCCGGCTTCATCAACCTATTGTTCTACTAAATTTTTCTTTCTTTTACAGCTCTTCGTTCTTCAATCATTCCTTACTACACAGCATTCAATCGTTTTCGACGTTATCTTTCTCTCTCCTATTTCAGTAAACACAAAAAATTGTATCCTGAATTGTGCAACCTTGTTTACCTGGTAATTTTTTCTGTTCGTTTAGAAATAGACAAATAAAAGCTTATATGGTAGCCATAACTTTGTTTATGATTATAAGAATTAAATGATAGGATGGAATGTTAAACTTACAATGTCTACCGCAGCCTTGGTTGATTAGATGCATCCTACAAAAAACTTGGCCGAATTATTGGCTGAGGAATACTTGGCAGGATAGCAATAACCCAAGAATTTAATTGAACTGAGCGGGCTGACGAAGCAGAACAACAAGCTAATTATTTACCAAAACAGTGGGCTAAGAAGTTTTCCAGTTTAAAGAGTAGGCGAAGATTGATAAAAGCAAGCAGATGAAAAAAAATTATAAGTGATGCTATTTTTTCCGGAAAAACGGAATAAGGACTGAAAAACCGGAAAAACGGAATAGATGTGATTGGTAAAACACTGTCATTGTGAAAATACGGTAGAGCTTGATAAGAATTGCCAGGAAAAAACACTGAAATGAGGTGTTTCTAAATGATTAATCTATTATGTTTCAGTTATTTATAATACCAGCAATGGCTTCAACTTCTGCTGGTAAATCGTTAGTTGAAACGGATTGTACACAGCATAATCCATTGGTAGATTTGTCGAGAAGAGTTATTGAAGGAAGTTTGGATGATGATTTCGAGAAAACCTGGGATCAATTTTTGATCAAGAATTCAAAGTCTCGAAATGTGAGTAATCTATGAAATTTATCTAGCCATTCATTTATCCAAAATTTATCATTTCATTTATTTCATTTATCATTTATCATCAATCTATTTATCATTTCATTTAATTAGTTTCTTCGCTTATCAGCATAAGTTTTCACCAGAAGTGAAAACTTTCAATAACAATATCATAAAAATATGATAAAACTTCTAACATATTATTTTAATCACATTAATGAGAGATACTTCCTAATCAATTCATCCTAAGGTAGGTTCGATTAGATCTATGCACTGGTTCTGAAAGTTACTTGCAGCATTCATGATTCTTTAAATTGCTATTTTGTTATCCTTTAATCTAATTTATTGTAGTACATTTGATTAGTTTTAAAATTTCCTTTGATTCAGCTACACGATGAGTACCTGATAAATCTTACAATGTCTACCGCAGCTCCCAAAACAACCAATCTATATGAATTGGTTGGTCAGATGGACCCTACACAAAATTTGGCCGAATTGTGGGCTGATGAATATCTGGCAGGACAGCAACAATCCAAGAATTTAGTTGAACAATGGGCTGACGAAGCAGAACAACAAGCCAATTATTTACCGCAACAATGGGCTAAGGAGTTTTCCAATTTAAACTTTCATGAGCAAGAAAATGGAGACAAAAGCGAAGCCAAGTATGTTAGTATGAATTTTAGGTTCTCAGCGTAAGAATCTCTGAAATGGATGCCAAACGGATGCTAAAATGACTGACTCTGATTTTGTTTGCTAATAGTATTTTGCAATAAAATGAAGTTTAGAAATGTTTTTTGAGAAATTTTTGAAATTGTTTCAGAAATGAATGTGAAATATGGGCCACTGAATTTCTTGACAAATTCGATCAAAAATTGCAACGCAAAGGATTTGCATCAGAGGCTAGTTTTTAAGCTGTAAAATTTTTGGCAATAAATCAAAGTGCAAAAATACATGATTAAATTAAAAGTCGTAAAAGAATTTTGAAGTCTATTTATTTTTTTCTTATTGAAAAAGCTTAAAGATGCTACATTGTAGGATGGGGTCTTTGTTTCTCCGGTGGAAGCTGAAAGGAATGCTAAAACATTTGTAGAAAGGTAATATCTCATTTATTTATGTTTTGATTCATTGTAACTTATTTATTCGGATGGTGGCATCTGCATGGTATGTTTTGAAAGTATAAAAAATGTATATAACATGCCACATTGTATTGGATTCAGAGCCCAGTTGTATTGGGTACTGCTGATTACTGTGTTATATTTAAATTTTCAAAATAAAATTATCAAAATTATTGTCGTGACAGGACAAAAATTTCCAATAAATATTTCGTTTCAGAGCACCTTTTAATGAGATGTATATTTTCGGAAGGAATAATCCTTTTCTAAGAGAAGCAGATGCTTTTGAAAAAGGACAGCAAGCATTGGATGTTGGACTGATAGTTGATGCCATTTTATATTTTGAAGCTGCTGTGCAGCAAAATGAAAAGAATTTTGAAGTTTGTTCATTTTTTTTTTATCGGAAATGGCTTACGAGTATTATGAATTAATTAGTGGTAATTTAATAAATGGAAACTGTGGTTCTTTTTAAGTATTCTAAGAAACTTTTGTCATTAGCGAATATGCAAGCTTATTTTGTTCCACTAAGACGTTAAAGAATCTATTTTTTAATTATGTATAGTCATTTTTAATATTTCAGAAAGTTTTTGATTAACAGGGTTGGTTTCTGCTTGGAAAATGCCAAACTGAAAACGAGAACGATAGACAGGCAGTTGCTGCATATAAGAAAGCTTTGAATTTACAGCCAAAACAGACAAAAGTAATTTCAAATGTTTTTTAAATCGAAATTTAAGTTCATGAGTAGGCAAACGTGTTTGGGAGCATTTGTGTATGCATTAGCGTATGGAACACAGAATTAATTTAATACTCCAAATCACATTATTTTTTATCACACGATATCTGATGCTAGATCGCTGTTGAAATTTTATGAATGAGATGTTAATTTAACTACAGAAGTCTTATTTGATGGCTGGGAATGCTCATTACAAAATCACTGCTTTATTTCTGAATGTATAAAACTTACTGGTTTTAAAGGAATACAGTTAAATATATATATATATATATATATAGGTACTACTTCTACAAATATAAATATCTCGTACATCTCATGATTCAAAAGTTTTACAAATACATGTATGTATATCTTTCCCTTTTAATTTCCTGTTCGACTTTCCTTTTAGTCACAATTATAGTAACTAGGATTTGTATTTCTTTTGATATATTCTGCATTATAGATACAACTTGCTCTTGCCACAGTTTATATTAACGAATGTATGGAATTAGACGCGTTAGAAGTTTTGAAACAGTGGGTTACGTCCCATTTGGATGGTAATTCAGTTCCACTGAAATTCAAAACTGCTCCCAGCAATATAATTGAAGACCTTACCATTCAGACGCAGCAGGTTATACGTAAATATAATTTTTGGTCATTCGCTTGTTAGCTCACTAATGAATTGATATTGCGAAGGATGTCAGTGAAATTACGAGAGATAAATAAAAAACTCTATTTGCCGAGAAGGATTAGAATGATAGATTTCATTTTTAAAAACGATTTTCTACGGTTTGTTAATGAAATACGACCGGTTTAGTTATTCGGTGAAACCGCATCATTTTTATTAGATGATGATTAATAAAATAGTTCCCAGTAGAGTATACAGATTAATTATAAAAATTACTAAAGTTATCAGAGAATCAAACGGAGCAAAATAAATTAAAGTTAAGAAATAAGCTCTAATCTTTAATGATGATAGTGCTCAGGTAGAAGAGTTAATCGAAAAAATGCTTTCAAAAGCGGAAGCAACCGAGGAAGGAACTTTTCACAATGCGTTAAGTTTGGTGTACAACATTAAGGGTGATTATAATCGAGCTGCTAAAGAAGTGGAATTGGCCCTTATGTGCAATCCAAAGGTAATTGATGATGATTAAATATCGCATAACAAGAAAATATTTTTTTAGATTTGTAAAATTTTTAAAATTTCGAAGTTTGCTGCTTTACAACACTGAAAGTCATTTGGGATGTAAGCAAAAGTAATCAGGCTATGAGTCATTAGTGCAGCGCCTTTTTTTTCAGTGGTATGTCTGCGGATTGACTTGGTCATTTGGGTATTTGGGCTAACATAATTACATCAGTCCCTTTTATACAAACTTGATTAGTTTGTGAGTGGTTTATTTAGGCTTCAGGGAAGAATAATAATCGATAAAAATATTCTAAAGGAAATACTTTATGATACACTAGCATCACATTTAGTTGGACAATTGCTTTAAAATAGATAAATCTATTGAAGTTTTAGGACTACGTACTTTGGAACCGCTTAGGGGCAACATTAGCTAATGGTAAACGTGCTGCGGAAGCAATTGCTGCTTATCGCGAAGCTCTCGAGATCTGTCCAAACTATACGCGTGCTCGCTCTAATCTAGGCATCGCTTGCATTCAATTGCAAAACTACAAGTATGTGTGCTTTCACTTATTTCTATTGCTCCTATTTTTGCCTTTGATTTTGATTAAATTTTAAGCTTTTATTCATTCAAGTTTCTTAAGATTTTCTTGAAAACCATACTTTAGCAGAAAGTACTAGAACTTCACTTTATGATCTATTTTTTAAAAAAAGCTTAAAATTTAATGGATCTTTGAGTATAATTTAATGGGTCTTTGAGTATAATTTTTGACTGTTCTAATATTTTAACCTTTGTTTGCCCTTATCAATTGTGATTTATGTTTAGCATATTTTATCTTTTCTGATATGTTAACTGCTTGTTATCAGTTATTTGTTTCCCATTTATACCAAATGAATCAAAATCTACGATAACTTTAAATTCTTTTTTCACTTTATTGTAAATTTCAGAGAAGCAATCGAACATTTTCTTACGGCTCTTCAGCTGCAGCAGTCTTACAGCTCTATTTCATCGTCTTCAATCTGGAAACCTTTACGCGCAGCTGTTATACGAAGTTGTTTGCCGTATACACTGGATTTGCTAGCAGCTGTCAATGAGCAAGATTTAGAGAAATGCATTCATTTTCTAAGTTGATTATACTAACTGCCCAATAGTAAGCATTCGACGAATAGAAACTGTGACTACTTCGATTTCTGATTCTTTCATCTTAAACTTGTAATTTCTATTTTTTTGATTTCATTCTGTTTCAATTTTTTCCAACTTTTACAGTTATGATATTACGTGTTTTTTTCTGTGTGCCACTTATCATTTTATGTAATCCATTGATACTGGAT
Source organism: Mansonella perstans (assembly GCA_037074765.1). Taxonomy (NCBI): domain Eukaryota; kingdom Metazoa; phylum Nematoda; class Chromadorea; order Rhabditida; family Onchocercidae; genus Mansonella; species Mansonella perstans. Next base: position 53,066 of record JBAMDO010000060.1, read on the forward strand.
CAATCAGTGATTCCAATGTTCGATAACTTTAGAAACAAATCAAATGCTATTTCGGCATCTCTTTATGGTAAAGATGCTGATGTTGTAGAACAATGGGATGCAGTTACTTCACTGCCGCATAAAGTTGTGCGCACATTAATTCGCACACCAAATGAAGTTGAGGAAAAAGTTATCTCCACCGTGAAAGAAAATGATTCAATGTATATTGGTAACAGTTATGGTAAAGATAAGCTTAACATGCATGGAGCAGACGAACACTTCGAAGATTCGAGTACTGTTTCCAGTCCCAAACGTGACGAAATCAGCAGTAATTCTGAAGAAATGAAGAAAGATAAAATATCTGAAGAGAAGAACATGACTAAGCATAACTCTTCAATAGATTATTTTTTAAGCACAAATTCGACAACTACAGTTACACTGGAAGCTACAATCGCTACATCTATTACTGTGAATGATACTTTCAAGAAAATTCCGAACAAATTAGGTCATGAAAAATTTGCATCAAATTTGCGAATTATCGATAGAATAGAAGTTTTCAATATTTTAGCGACGTCCGTAACGCCTACTTTACCTTCTAAAATGACTAGCACAACTCAGTATTCTTTAATGTTAAATAATTCTACATTCAGAAATGTAAGTGATGAATTTTCCGATGAAGTGGATACGCGACCTGTCACACATTTTGCTGGAAACACGTTACATAGAACTGTTCCACAAATAGATCGGACTGCAATGGAAGTAAGTCGTATGAAGAGAAGGAGAGAGCATACAGATCGCAAATATTCTGGCAATAAAATTAAAATTTGTGATAATGCCATTGTCAAAAGTGAACAGGATCATCAGAATTTGGGAAAAAATTCAAAATTAGGTCCGCAAGTTATTCCGAGGTCAGAGTTTGCAAAGAACAATATCAATGAAAAAGAAAGTGGAATGAAAAGTGGTTGTGATATAGATCACACTGATAGTTCTAAGGAAGATTCGGGACAACAGAAATCATCAAATTATGAAGGAGTGAATGAAACGAAACTCCAAGAATCACGAGGTGAAAAATATGAAAAATACAGCGAAAAAGATGAAAAAGATGACAAATCCTCAATTCCGGTACATTTTGAGAGAACTCTTTGGCAGAAATTAGTTGCAGGTTTGAAATGTTCTCAAAAGGATTGTCGAGAAGCATTAAGACCTACGGAAAGTGTTCGCAAATACTTAATTGAACCATCAATTAGTCGAGCCAGGAAACATAGCAGTAGATAATTGTAACCTTTATCTGGTTAGTGACCTTTTTTGTAATTGTATTTTGTATAATTCATATCTATTCTGACAGCATTAATTATGCGTAAAAACTGGATGAAATGAAACATTATGAAGAATAGTATAGAGATATTATTGCTCTTTAATAGTTCAACATGCAATATTTGCTTTTCATATATAAATTGATTTTTTCAGTATTATTGCTTCACTGTTTTGATATTTTTGGATTCAATTATTGAACAAAACACGTTTGTTAATAGTCGTATAAACTACATCAGATTACTCAAATGATTACAACACAGGATATTCATTAAAAAGTTTAGTCAATACCTATCGTATTATTTGTCATTGTTGTTTATTGCAGTCATATCCATCTTTTTCTGCACTAACACTGTTGAATGATGTTCATATTTTGTTGCTTTCTAATTTAGTACGTATTATGCGCTTTAATTTTATCCGAAAAATTTTATTTTATTTTTTTTTTTTTTTTTTTTGAAAAAACTGGAATTTTGAGAGATTTTTTGATTTAGAATTAAAGTCAGGAATAAAATTTTTTTGTTAAACCTTAGCAAGAGAATCTTTTTTAAATTTTTCAAAATAAAGGAATCTATGAAATACATAACTCATCATTAGATATATTTTGTACATGTAGATTGTAGGATTGAAGAATAGTGATCAGCAATGGAACGGTTGAAGGTCATTTCGGTAAGTTCCCTGTTGTCCAAATGCATACTTTAAACTTGCAGTGTTTGAATAATAATGCATGAATTCATAGGAAGAGAGAAATGAGATTAATTTTAGTGAGTGGTGGATTGATGGGTCTTCTGTCACCCTGTATAAAGATTGTGGTCATTAAACTATATCTATGATCTTTACTCCGACCAAATATTTTGTTCCTTATTTCATTTTATTTTACAATAGTTTATATCCTTACAAGTAGAAAAAACTGTAAGATTTTTATGTTTAGTGAAATTTCAAAAGCAGTTATCATTTAAATTAGCTATTCATCAAACTTTTTCATCTTTGATCCAGCAATAATGACACAATTTGAAGAGTGATCAGAGTATAAGTTATCGTTAAAAAATCAACTTTATTGCAAAACACTCAATCCTGTCACTTGAACATTATTCTAAAAGTACTTCTTCATACTTTAAACATTATTCTAAAAGTACTTCTTCATACTTTGAACATTATTCTAAAAGTACTTCTTCATACTTTGAACATTATTCTAAAAGTACTTCTTCATACTTTGAAAAAACTTTGAAATTTAACTATTTTAATAGCTTTTTCTAGGATCATCTTGCTCAAATTTCTTCACAAAATTTCTTCTCGAATATTCAGTTCAAAATTCTCAATCATATCAATTTGACATCTAGATAATTCTCTTTATTTAAATAAATATTTGCTTTTATTCTTGCGGAAACAATTTAATGTCCAAGAAAAGAAATGATGAGAGAAAAATATGAAGTCGTAAAAGATTCTTTTGTTAATCAATCAGAGCAATTCTCATAAAAAAATGAATCCTTTACTGCTTTCACTATTCATCAAATTGAATTGTTGAATCGTTTTTTTGAAACAAATAGGAGAGCAATTTGTTTGGGAAATGACACTTTGCTTTTTCTATAATAGATGCTTTAAACTATATTTTAGAAATTTATCTGAAGTTTAATCCTACAAACAGGAATTGCAGTTGGAAATGCTTAGAATTTCTACTTGTTTGTTGTGTATACATTTGTACAGCTTCATATATTTGCATGATTGTTAATGTGCTAAAATATTAAACTATGTGAAATATCTTTTAAATATTTTTTTAGAAGGCCAAATTTCGTTTTTTCTTACAACACCAAAATGAATGTCAGTCCTACATACCTTCAATATCATTTCATTGTATCACACAAATCAACTATTCCTTCACATATTGGCAACTGGTATTATTGCACAGTGATGTGCAGTAAACCTTTGTTTGTTGTAAAATAACTACTGTTTATACTAAATGCTGCTTATTTCCATGGTTATTTGATTGATGTTGCTCTTTCATGATTTACAATCTTTGCTTTCTCATCCTAGCATATATAAAAAACAGGAAAAATTTTAGCATCACTATCTATTCAATTTTTTTAAAACTGAAAAATTTTAATCATCCTGAGCGTCATACCTGCTTCTTTCATTAGCATTTATGTCTAAATTTCAATATAAATTTGAACAAGCTACAGATGGTGTGTGTGTACTTCACAGTTTTGTAGCTCTATAAAAATACATACAACTAATTTAAAATGAATAAATTACTATTTTCTTTCTTTCTTCGTCTTTCTTTCTCATCAATCATGAAACGTTTTGTTTTTCGTGCGCAAACGGCGCAAACCTTTTCGTTTGCTCAATTTTTTCAGATACGTAGAAGCGAAATTCATTGCATTGCAGTTTGGTGTGATAGCAATATTCATCTTTTGTCGAATTTATCAAACATACCTGTCTGTTGAAAAAGGCAGCGAATTTCAAATAATTACTCTTCGCGCATTCAGAAGCACATCAAATATTCTTTGCGCATTCAGAAGCACATCAAACACTCTTTGCGCATTCAGAAGCACATCAAATACTCTTTGCGCATTCAGAAGCACATCAAATACTCTTTACGCATTCAGAAGCACACCAAATACTCTTTGCGCATTCCGAAGCACATCAAATACTCTTTGCACATTCAGAAGCACATCAAATACTCTCTGCACATTCAGAAGCACATCAAATATTCTCTGCACATTCAGAAGCACATCAAATATTCTCTGCACATTCAGAAGCACATCAAATATTCTCTGCACATTCAGAAGCACATCAAATATTCTCTGCGCATCCAGAAGCACATCAAATATTCTCTGCACATTCAGAAGCACATCAAATACTCTCTGCACATTCAGAAGCACATCAAATATTCTCTGCACATTCAGAAGCACATCAAATATTCTGTGCACATTCAGAAGCACATCAAATATTCTCTGCACATTCAGAAGCACATCAAATATTCTCTGCGCATTCAGAAGCACATCAAATATTCTTTGCGCATTCAGAAGCACATCAAATACTCTTCCGTATCACTGTATCATTTCATCATCATTAGTAAGCAATAAGGTACAACCTGTACTACATTTTTTCTCACCTCTTTTTTTTGTTTATTTCCTTTTAGTCGTTTTGAATTTGCCTTCTTCTTTCACTAAGACAATGCTTGTATACAAATATGTCAGTTCACACACAAGTCGGCCCCAATTACTTTCTTAATTCTTTTTCCATAAATGTCAACTATGGACGAATTTCAATTCTCTGATATTGGCAACATTGGTACAAAACGTAGAAATTACAATTGATTTCTCGCAAAAACTTTTATTTTATTTTCTATAAAGTTACTTTTGAAATTAAACATAATTATAAACAATGTCAAATTTTAATTGCTTACATTTGCATAATGCAATCAATGATAATTGTTCAGACATTTAAAGAAATATCATTAAACTTTATTATGGAAGTTTTAATGACTTCTATAATTAACAATTGATTACTTATTTAATTACTTACAAAGCATTTTAATTTTGCTATTAACAATTAACAATTTACTCACAAAATATTTCATTTTTGCTAATTTAAGAATGAATAAAGCAAAGATAAAAAGACATTCTATCCTATGCTTGTATCCATAAATATTCCGCAGTTCAATCCTATGCAATGTTTTTTATTCATTATTTGTTTTTTGTATTTTAAATTTTTTATTTGTATTTTAAATTTGTATTTCAAATTAAATTAAAAAGCAACTTTTAGCATTTATTTATAATTAATGCCTGTGTATTATTCTTCCTTGTTTCTAAAATGATTTCCTTCTCAAATTAACAGCATCTGAAGGATTATTTTGTGCAAGTCCCCCAATGATTTCAGTACAAGCGAAGCCACTTATTCTTACCAATCCTAAATCTTCCAGAAGAATTACACACGTTCAGTCAGAACAGTTTCACGTTTACGGCACACGCAAGTGCACCTACACATGAGTGCCTCGTCCGTGTGAATTTGCAATGAAATACAATCCGGCCATTTCAAAATTGTTAAACAATGACATATTTCAACCTATTGACTTAGGTCGGCATGACTCTGTGGGATAATTGGATGAGTATACGTGGTAGTTTTCACGTATCATTGATCAAAGGGATTTTTTGTTTGTTTAAGTAACGTGGACCAGTAGCTAATGACTAGGCTGAAATGGAGATATCATTGCAATCAATTCCTGTATTTTATAATTTTGATCTGATATATGTTTATTTTCGGGTATTATATCTTTATTCTTCTTTCCATGGAAGACATTTCATCGTATGAGCCAATATGAGCCAAGCAATACGTAAAGTATTTCTTTTGTTAATTTGGACTAACAGTGCAAGGATAGAAATTTAGAAGAAATTATTTGGACAATTAACTTATTTGTCTTTTTTAATTAAATAATTAAATAAGTATTTTTAAAATGTACCAATTAAATCCGAGCAAAGTTTTTTCATCGATAGAGATAGCAAGTGTCAATGCTATTCATCTGTTGCATAGTCTACCTTCCAGTGAATAATTTGTCACGTGAAATGTAAATGAAGGTATGGAGTAGTAAGCTACTTTTAAGGATTGGATCACGTGATATGTAAATGAAGGTATGGAGTAGTAAGCTACTTTTAAGGATTGGATCACGTGATATGTAAATGAAGGTATGGAGTAGTAAGCTATTTTTAAGGATTGGATCACGTGATATGTAAATGAAGGAGGAAAAAAAATAAATGAAGGTATGGAGTAGTAAGCTATTTTTAAGGATTGGATCACGTGATATGTAAATGAAGGTATGGAGTAGTAAGTTTTTTGTAAGGATTGGACAAGGATAGATTATTTTATAATTGATGAAGTGATTGAAGATTGAATTAAGGACAATATACCTTGGTTAGAAATATGAAAAATGAAGAACGAATAAAAATGCCCACATAGATAATTGAAGAAAATAGATAGATAGGTCATTCAAAAAATATACTAAAAATATGAATCGTACGTGACAAAGGCTTTTTTCATCGATGAAGTATAATAAAATAATGTCATTGTAGATACCAATTGATATGCAATTACATTTTAATGTTTTACTACTTTTGCTCACATTAACGATCTCATTTTTACAAGTAGGCTATGTTATCGTTGAAGAAAGAGAGAAAGAGAAAGATTATTTATTATATATGCAAACAAATTAGAAAGACACGTGTATATATGTGCATATTTTATTATTCTAGTAAAATATGAGAATTCAGGTCAAAGTGGTAATCACTTTTTGACCTTCATTTATCTCATGTTCATCGAGTGACACAAATTTTACGAGTGCATATGAAAATAGAAATTTACAGTAGCAAATTCATAATCATTGGATATATTAACTATAGCATTGATTAATTCAATCATTTATAAAATTTCATCGGTCAATTAATTTTAGCTTTTTCTATTGATAATAATTTTTATATGATAAGAATTTTTATGATAAAAATAATTATTTGAATTACTATTCAATTATAGAATAATATTCATATTTTACATGATTAAATTACTTTATAATATGCTAACAGAAAGTTCTTATCATTAATATATCAGTAATATGTTGTTAATATATCAGTGTGATAGATGTTGAATAAAATGAAAGAAGATATCTACTCTTTTGATTATAAACTATTGTTGGTTTACATCATATACTTATTCGATCAAAAAATAAAAGATTTAAATTAAAGTTTAGGAAGCTATTTTGATAACTTTTTCCAAGTTTTACATTTAAGAATGATTTTATTTGTTGAAGAATTTCGATTATTGTAAACGATATTTTTCTTTTTCATGCAGAAATCGAAATTACTATTAAATTAAATCGGTATTGGTGACAAGTAACAGTGCTGTCATTTTGATGCTTCTGTACTTTTATGCGTTTCCGCTCCATTCTTGGAAATATTCGGTCACATTTTTTCATTCATTTTTTTTTCTTCCAGAACTGATGTAAAATGAGTAATCAACCGATGCAACAGTCCCAAGCATCATCGGCAAGAGAACCCGATCCAGATGCTATCAAAATGTTTGTTGGTCAGGTATGTAGTTAGCTTTCATAATTATTTTAAAAAAAATAAAGTTATCTAGATAAGATTTATGGGTACATTTTTTTTTTACTTTATAGCTAAAGTGTTATATTTAGAGTGTGGACAAAAATAAATCTCTTTGAGCAATGTTACTTTATTCTCTTTTTAATTAATTTTTGTTTAGATTCCACGTTCATGGGGTGAAGCAGAATGCAGAGAGTTATTTGAGCAATTTGGTTCTGTATGCCAGTTAAATGTTCTTCGTGATAAAGTAACACAAGCAAGTAGAGGTGAATTATGTTTTGTTTTTGTTTTTGTTTTTTTTTTTTTTTTAGTATAAATTAAGGTTTATTTTATTTTTTGATGTAGATTACACATTTTATTGTAGGTTGCTGTTTTGTAACTTATTATAAACGAGCCGATGCAATAGCAGCGCAAGCAGCACTTCACAACATCCGTGTCTTACCACAAATGTACCATCCTGTTCAAATGAAACCTGCCGATATTGAAAATAGAAATGGTAATATATCCTCTTTTGAGTTTCTTATTCATTTTCTTCTCTTTCTGTTACTAGAGAGTTGTCTTTTACATCATAAATTTTTTCGAGCCTATTACATGTTTCAAGTAACTATTATCGGAAGTTCATCATTGAACTTCGGGCAAAAATGTTTAAGTGTATTTCGCACTTTTGTGCTTTAATATTTGCTCCTTATTTTTATGCAGTGGCAAGTATTCGCTGTGACGATTGAACCCAAAAATTGTGAAAATGTTTAGAGTTAAGTATGTTTTTATATTTTTGTTCTCTGAAATTGATAATCTGTGTTTTATTGTAGAACGAAAATTATTTGTTGGTATGTTAAATAAGAAACTCACTGAAGAAGATATGCGTGAAATGTTTGCTCAGTTTGGACACATCGAAGACTGCACTGTTTTGAAGGATTCGGAAGGAAAAAGTCGAGGTACATCTATATTTTTTGTGATGTTGTGCACTTTTGTATGGTAAGAGCTAGAAAAAAAATAAGTGAAACGGTGTTTGAAATTCTTTTGAAACGGAACGATTTAGTAGAATGAAAGGCTTTAAAGAGAATTTGTGACTGGAGTTTAGTTTAATGAAATAATATCATGATCGGAGAAGTTACCATTAAAACCCTAGATCATGGAAATTATGTACTTGATATAGTTTGAGAATGTAGTGAAATAAAGGCTTTTTATATTGGGTTTCAATTTATATTGAACTGTCATCAAATAATGAAAATGTAAGAGATTAATAAGAGAGGTCTAAATAAATTAGTAAGAGAGGTCTAAATCAGGTAGCTCTGCTAATTAGTTAATTCTTTTTGTGGCCTGTCTGCAGTAATTGTTGATTTTACACTGCTACTGACTACTAAATTGGGTCTAAGGAAATGTAATATATGCAGCAACTGTGCGATATCAGAAAAGAGCAAATCTTGAACCTTCATGCATTTTGTAATCATTTATTGCAAATATTAGCCATGAAAGTCAGTGTATTACACATTATCGAGTATTTTGAGTAGAACGGTTTGAGAAAGAACGGATCATCCTCTTTTAGGAGGGTTACAAGGCTGCCTTTCAGAAGATACAGCTGTGTATGGCGATGTACTCTTATCATAGCTTGCTTTATGCAGTAAGATAGTCCTCGTGATTCTGATGATAAGTGTCATGTTGGTAGTGCAATAATAAGTTTGTAGACGAACTGCATGAATGTCCAAAGTGTTTGTTATCAGATTAGGTGATTACATTGTTTACTTGTGATTATGATTACTTGTGGTAATGCTTCATTGTGATTATGTGTTCTGTGTCTCTAAAATAATTTGTGCATATAGATCTCAGAACGTTCGTTGATAATTTTTTGTTGATTACTGCTCTCAATTTACTACTGCTCCCAATTTAAAAGTTAAGTAATAACTGTTCTTTTTTCAAATTCAGTTTTTTTTTTCTCACGAAATCATCCGGATAGCTTCAGCTGTTATATTCATAATTGTTCTAGGCTTCTGGTATGGAGTTATAGTGGATTAAGGTTACTTGTGATTTCAAATAAGAAATGTTAGGACTGATTTCGTTCTTTTTTCATCCTTATTTCTCTGTTCCTTTTTTCATGTTGTCCTTGTCAAAAGTTGTTTGTTGAGCGTAACTTTTTGTTCCAGGCTGTGCCTTTGTGACGTTTGCTCATCGTTCCTGTGCGCAACAAGCAATCAAACAAGTGCATCTATCTCAAACCATGGAGGTACTCTGTCACTCACCTGTATATTTTTTTTTTCCGCAGTACGCTCCAATAAAGCATCGTATGCAGCTGAACTTACTGTGTACCACCAGCAGTCTATATTTTTCATTAATTGACAGTTTCTTTCTATTTTATTAGCATCCATCATATATAGGTCTTAGTTTTTTTTTGCTTAAATCATATCATATGTGATTACATTTTGAAACATTACAATTTATGTTAGGTATTTGTTGCATTGACAGCATAATTTTTGAGTGTGAGATACATTACTATAACTTTTTATCACGTTATGAATATTTTCTGAATCCTAATGGGTCAAATCTATTCTGTTCAAACTTGACGTCGGGATAAAATCCATCATTCTTTTTGTAGTATAGATCTGTGTCATTATCTGTAAAGATTGTGAATTTTCTATGTACTTAATACTTTTTTGCAAGGAAGTTAAATAGCATGTTGTTTGTGGTGAAGTCCTTTGATTGTTTATTATTTTAGTCGAGAAAGCATATTATCTGTTTTTTGCTATAAAAAAGAGAACTTTTGTTGCAAAAAAATTTTTCAAATGCTTACAGTGGAATCTTGTCATGAATTTTATAATTTACTGCGTCATAATATCTTTAGGGTTGTTCGAAACCTATCGTCGTGAAATTTGCTGATACCCAGAAGGAAAAAGATGCAAAAAAAAGTGGTGGAACACCAGTGGCAGCGACACCTTCGTTGCAGAATACAGTCAGTTTAGCCAACATGTTGCAACAGGTAAGATTTATGATAGAATTGTCTTTTTGATAAATAGAATTTTTTTCTAGTAAATTGACCTAGCTATAGTTATTGAAATTCATTAATTGCATTCCTTTACATTACATAACTTACATTCGCTCTGTGCCCTCATTTTGATTTATAATCATTTTGAAGAAAATCTTGTTTTTGAGAATTTTTAATCAAATTATTCTGTCAGTTTTCTAGGTCTGTTCAAGACCCTATTCCATTATGCCCGCATGATTTTGTTTGTTGCAGTTACTGCAAACAGCACAGCCTAATAACAGTACTAGTCCTGCTCTAGGAACTCAGTTGACTGCACTCGCAGCTCTGCTTCAGACAGCATCACAACCCAATGTTCTAAGTTTGCTTGGAAATGGTATCTTTTTTCGATTTCTTTGCAAAATCTGTCAACTGGTGAAGTTACTAGAAAAACGTTATTAGCTCAAAATTCTGTGTTGATAGGAAACATGTAAATATAAAATATCGAATTAAATTTCTCATGATTTTGAATCGTGGGAATCATCATTAGGTTCTGGATATGTTAAGCAAAACAAGTAAACAGTGATTGTATTGTAGTATTATCTGGTCTGGGTCGTTTAACCGAGAATACAGCAGCATCGAATCAAACATCTGTAAAATCACCCTTTCCTCTTATCAGTCAGCAAACCCTGGCATCACTCTCCTCTTCACCGGGCCTTTCAAATGCAGATTCAACAGGTACATCATCATGAAACAATGCATGGGTTCCCTCCTGCTTTTTTCCATTTTCTTTCTAGTATAGTGTATTTAGCTTTAAGCAATATTTTCGGCACCTCTAGTTTTTCATAAGTCTTTTGCACTGCTAGCGAGTAATTTCGATTTGAGTGCATGCTCGCTGTAAAGTTTTTTCCACATTTTCTAAATTCGTTCTTTTCCTCTACCCATAAAAGCGCAAATTTTATTATAATGTGATTTAATTTTGTTATCTTATTAATTTTGTTAGTTTTCAAGTGTTACCGGCTTCTGCTTTCTTAGCATTCTGTAGCAAGAGATTTGGTCCGAGTCAACTAATAAATTTTTCAATTTTTTTTTTTGTTGTCTCTCCCATGAAATCTGGTTTTGGTGTTTTATCGCTCAGAAATAATGATAATTTCACTTAAGTGCTGAAATAAGTCTAAAAGATCCATACTAGAATAACCTAATCAGTATATTAAGGAAGTAGTTTGAGACTGATACGATAAACTTCTTTCGGCACTTTTTTTCAACGAATTAAAGGAAAATTAGAATCAGTTTGTTGTGATTCTAACTTTGGTACTTTCTTTTTGGAATTGCTTTTTTTTGCTTATTATTCGTAAACATGTCTTAATGTCCTTTTATTTTCCAATATTTTTGCTGTTTCTTGATTGCATCTGAAAATTTTCATGAAGACTGCAACAAAAATTATGAAATGATGTGGAAGTTATGCTTCTGCAGCCATAGATTTAAAATTGAATATCTTTCTAATATTACCTATTTCAGCTGCGCTTCAGCAGCAGCAACACCAACAAATAGCTGCGCTACAGCAGCAACAAAGATTACTAGAACTTCTAACACATCAGCAGATTGTTAACACACCAATATCTACTGCCAGTGGTAAGTGTCATACTACGAAGAAAGCTTCAGTAGCAATTTCCTCTTATCTCAGTTAATTGCTTCCAGCGTTTTTTAATTTAATGAGTTGAATGTTGATTAAATTACTTAATCTCATGTTTTTTCAGGTTGTTTTGCTAATGACAGTAAAATAAATGGTACAACTGGAGGAAATAACCTTATTCAACTGACGGGACAGAACGCATCAAACAGCATCGATGCCTTACAACAAGCATATGCAGGATTGCAGCAATTTGCTGGTGAGCGCTTTTGCTTTTATCAATTTTTCTATTTTGCAGTATTTCAGAAAAATAATTTACTAGAAGTCATTAACCCCTGTTTTTAATTTGGGTTTTGTCAGTAGGTTTGGTTGCCGTTTGGTAAGTTTCTGTTGTGAATTATGAGTCCTGTTGCATTTTCCTTTTCTTTTTTAGGTTTGTATCCACATTTGTCGGCTGACAGTTTACTTACTGCTAGTAGTGCATCTAACACAGGAATGAATACCACAAGTGGTGGGCAGTCAAAGGGACCAGATGGCTGTAATCTGTTCATTTATCATCTCCCACAAGACTTCACTGATAACGATTTATACACCACATTTTCACCTTTTGGTTCAATTATTTCGGCAAAAGTCTTCATTGACAAACAGACTAATCTGAGCAAATGTTTCGGTAAGTCTCACGCTGTATTGTGTTATTGTTCGATAGTGAAAGATGGACAACTGTCATCACAGGCGTGAAAAGGGAACAGTGTTCCATCTTAATTAAAATTGATGTTGTTCGATTCACTATTTTCAGGTTTTGTAAGCTACGATAACGTCGTTTCAGCCCAGAATGCTATTTCGGCACTGAATGGATTTCAAATAGGTTCAAAACGGCTGAAAGTACAGCTGAAGCGTGGAAAGGATAATAAACCGTATTCGAGTATGCCTGTTACTAGTAATAGTGGAAATACGAAATCTCTTTCAACTTAATTGTTGAATTTTTAGAAAGCTCAGTTTATCATTTCATTTTCAGTTGTAAAAATTATGGTTTCATTTCCTTCATGATTTATAAACACTGTATCGATAATTATGTTTGTTCCATTGATTATAAATTTAAATTGACAAATACAGTTCAAAATTACCATATGAGATAAAGTTATTAAGATAAAGTTTAACGGTTTGGTAAGGCACATACTTTCCTTTGAAGCAGATTTATATTGACCCTTTAATCTTCAGTTAATATATGGGCATAGTTATTCCAACCGTCTGTCCTAGGTGACGAGTATTATATTTTTTATGATCAGAAATTATGAATTCTCATTCTACTTAATTCCTCTTTTCCATTCTATTTGATTTGCTAACAAATATGTTATTAAATTCACTTCCTGATTTTCAAACCTATCAGATCTTGCCTCATTATAAAAATGTAATCTTTACTAATCTTATGCTTGCCCTTTACCTGTTCTCATTTTTCAAGCTCTCTTGCCAAGACTTGCATATGTATTGTTGCTTTGAGCTTTTCTGTTTTTTTATTAATATGTTTAAGCATTATTTGAAACTTGCTAACCAGTGTTTTGTAAATTAAATGTAGTTTAAGTGCTATTAATCATGCACCTTCTCGTAGATTTTCTGTTTTTAAAATTGTATCATTCTTCGTTTAATTGAAAAGATCATCGAAAAGCTGCTATTTTATAATATAAATATTTTATCTATATCTTCATCTATTAAATTATTTGTTTTGTTTTGTTTCTTTTTTTTTTTTTTTGATTGTAGCAATGCGTTTAATTTTTAAATTTAGTTGTTCTGCTTGAACTGTTGATTGTTCTGACTGAAATATAAATGATATTTGATTTTTATATTTCATCTATATTTATTATTTATTTACACCATTTAATGAGATTCCACTATACCTTAGCATCTCAAGCAGTGAATATTTTATAGAGACCAAATATAATAGAATTAACCTTGCTGATTTTAATTTCATTACGGCATTTGGTTGTTTATAGAATCCAGTGATCACTATAAAAGGCATAAGTCTTAATGACCTATTTTATGAAATTGAGATTTAAATTTAAGTAGGAAACCGAACTAGCACAAATGTTTTTGTTGTACAGTAGTCAAGTGAATCTTGAATTGATTCTCCAATTCTGCAAAAAACCATTTCGGAAACATCTTATATTGAAATTTGAAATAACAAAGAAAATAGATACAGGCAAATAGGAAAAAATAAGTACAGATAACTACTGTTACATCGAACAGTTCGGAAGAGAAGTCTTTAATATTGCATCTGTTCCATTTGATGGAACAGTCCGAGGAATGTAAATGATATTTCGTAGTAGCAGTAATGTGAGGTTTTGGAGAGCAACTCGATAGTATTCCACCGATTGCTTCATTTGTTATGATTAAAAAATCTCCAGAAGTTTGAAGAAAGTTTGGTTCACTCAAATTCCATCAGGATTTTTCTCCCGATGTCATTGTAACGGTAGCTATACTTTCATATGTCGTACTTTCCGTGATTAATTCGGGATCTGAATGAGTTTCGCGACTATGTTCAATACCGTAAAAGCCATAAATTGCAAGTCCTAAAAGATAAGTAGCAAACAATTTTCTCAGAAGAGGAAAGTTGGACTTTTTGATGACACAAGTTGATGAATTTCATGAGCAAGTAGTTCTTTTGAACATATTAGTAATAGGCAATTGCAAAATACTTATTAACAGAAGTAGCATTAAAGAAATATATTCGAACATGGATGGTATGGAAATATTCAAAGATTTTAATAGTTGAAACTTACCGACAACAAGCCATATGCCAAGTCGGATCCAAGCTACCGGAGCCAGATGGAACATTAGAAAAATATTGATGAGTACGCTGGTTGCTGGTATAAGAGGTACTAATGGTACCTAAAGCATATGCAACATTAAGTAAGGGACTTGAGATGTTGAAACTGGATAAAACGTATAAGCTCAATTTCACCAGCTGAGTATACCTCGATAATTATCATTACATGTTTGGGGGTAATATTGTGATCTAATTTAGGATATTATTCATCGGTTTCCCGAATAAAATTAACGATATTAGCGATCAGGCTATTTCATTTCATGGATTAAACTATTGCTTTAATTACTATCGAGTAGTGATATTGAAAAGCAAGAACCCTGAATGAAATCTGTTCATTATTTTGATGATGTGCGCAGATTAAAATAAATGCACTCGCAGCAATGGTTCCAAAACCGACTATTAATATCCAACCAAATAGAGTGTGCGCAAATCTGGTGACGAAAATGATACCTATACCAGCATCGGCAAATATCATTGAAAAAACACACCACAGTACGAGCCTTCCTGGTTTCAAAACATTAAGCCAACGATATCCTGGTATCCAGGATTTTATTCGACCTCCTAGAATAAGATCAATTTTGACTTTTTTCGCTAAACTTCCTCACTTTTGAGATGTATACTCAAATTACTCTGTAAGCACTCTTTTTTTACCCATCTAAACTTCCTAACTTAAGCCGAAATTTTGTGTGATAAAATGTAATAGTTTTCAAAGTCATAAGGATGAACACCTGTTTTTATGCATCAACTGTTTCAAAGCAATAAAACTTAGAATTTAAAATAATATATACTGATAACTTCATACCATTTCCTTCAGTAATATTGTTTTCATTGAGAATCGGACGATATCGAAGAACAATAACACAGGCAGAAACAATCGTATAAGCTAGGAGTGTACCGATCGACAGAAACTCCACCAGAGTTTCGATATCAAACAGAAATGCTATTACGGAAGTAATAGCACTGAAAACAATCACTGCTTTCAGCGGTACCTGCAAAAGGTTTTTCTTTTATGCAATCTTGTGCAGGATTAAAAAGTTGAAATCTTCTTTAAAGGTTTAAATTGATACATTAATGGAACGAGACTTTCGTCCTCAGGGTATCCGGATACTAGAATATCATTTCATTTTATTTGATTAACTCTATTCAAATTTATGCTTACATTTTGTAAACTTAACTTTTGAAATGAAATTTAAAGGTTCTTTGAAATGTTGCAAATGTGTTATTTTACATTTAAAATAAATGGCTTATTTCTTCCTGAAAAATGAAAAGAAATGTTTACCTGAGTCTTGTCATTCACTTGTCCAAAAGTTTTAAATATCAGTCCATCTTCAGCCATTGCATAAACACATCGCGGAAGAGCGAACATCGAACCAATCTAGACCATTTCAATTTATAAAGTAAAGTAATTAATACAACAAATATAAATTTATACAATAAACATCGAGCATCTGTGAATAGAAGAGGTTGACTGATTTAAGGATTCATTGATAATCTTCAGTAATCTATCAACAGAAATGATTCCCCTGTTCTCGCCCTACCTGCCAAAAAAAAAAAAAAACAACTTTTCAAGTCACCGGATGTGAACTACTTCAACTTATATTGTTTTTCACCGGATGATAGTTGACACTGTTTGTGGAATTATAGAAGACGCGCTCATAATATGTTTACCAACTAACCAAACTTGTGGTCATGGCTGATAATGCCCCAGCAGAAACAATATATTTTGTCCAAGTTGCACCACGACTTGCAAACGCTTCCGAAAATGCTGCTGTAGGATTTACCTGTGACATAAGTTGTTTTGTGAAACATACTAAATTGAGAATTTCAGTAATATGGGAATCAATTTCTATCTCACCAAATATTTATTTTCTTCCAGACTGATGAAATTTGAAAGAAATATTTATTGAAATATTTATTTGTGAAATATTTATTTTCTTCCAGACTGATGAAATTTGAAAGAAAATTAGAACTGTATTGATCACCTCCCAAAATGGAACCATTAAAGTTAATGTTGAAGCCATGAGAATATAGGCCACTGTTACGATAGACATCGAGATAAACGTTGCTAAAGGTATCGTTCGATTTGGATCTAAATTATATATCACTGAATTTTATACATTAAAAGTAGTTATTTTTTAAACTGAAAATTTCAGTAATATGGGAAATAAACGAATAGGCAACAATGAAGAATAACAATAACGATGATTTACCAGAAGCTTCCTCGCCAGCGGTTGCTAAGCCATCAAAGCCGATATAAGCAAAAAAACAACTCGCAGCTGCAGCAAATGTCCCACCAATACCGTATGGAAAGAAGTTTGATTTGCCAGTGTCAACTTCACGGACAGACCAAAGTGTAAAGTTTGCGAACGTGAATCCATAACAAATTACGAACACAATAACCTATAAAATTTACCTGTATTAGAGATAAGAATAATAGAGTAGATCTAAATCGTCATAATCATCAGTAAAGTTACCAGCATATTGATTATTGTGAATAAAGAATTAAAATAAGTGGATGTCTTTGAGCCAAGACCAATAAACACTGCGACTGCTAGCACTACCAAAAATGCTATGAGATCTGGAGAATCGGCGAGGAATGAATCCTAAAAAAAATTCTTATGACATTGCTCAGCTTATCAACTAAACATAATATATCGAGTAGGCAATTTAACTATGACAATGAAATCTTTAAATTTAATTAGCTAAACAAACATCAAAATGTCCGGCAGTAACGATGCTCGAATTTCTGACGGAATTGTCAACCAGAGATGTCAAATAGCCAGACCACGATCGAGCTACTGCTGAAAGGGAAAAATTTTGAAGTAAATTTGTAAAGTAACAAAACAGAAAGACAAAAGAGATGTACAAGAAATGTTTAGAATACTTCACCTGCAGCACCAAGCATGTGCTCAAGAATAATATTCCATCCAACAACAAATGCCCACAATTCACCAACACCAATGTATACATAAGTGTAAGCACTCCCCGCTTTTGGAAATCTGAAACTTTCAGAAGCGCTTATGAAATTCATTATGATAATCTCGATTTCACCTTACATGTCCAAGTCAAGCAATCTTTTTCATGCACAGTAAGAAGTATTCATATGGGAAATTAAATAATTGTTTCTAATAAGTTTTAGTGTGAAATGCGTCATTCAGTGTAATAAATAATCAAACTTCTTTAAATGTAAAATATTTAAACTAATTTCAATTGATGATTTTATTGCATTTCAACCTTCCACCAAATTCTGCATAACATAATGCTGAGAGGAGCGATGCAAACCCAGCTAATGCAAACGATATCACAATGGAAGGTCCTGCGACATCACGTACCACAGCACCTGAAGACGTTGACATACAATGGTTATATTAACTTTTTTCCTTCCTATACTTTTGCAATAAAAAATAATCAGTGTATTTAAGCAGCATATATGCAATTAATTCGAAAACTTAGAAATTTGAACTTTTTATCTTCAGAGCGTTACGTCAAGACTGTTTTTTTGATTGCACTTAACTAGCTTATATTGAACTTACAAAACTTGCGAAGCATCAAATCAGCTTATCACATATTATGAAAACAAAAATCCTTTTTAATACTTCGATGATATATCCTGATTGTATAAGATTGGTGAAAAGTATTGAAAAGGTGAAAGGTTTATTGATAATTAATTGTTTGATTATCTACTAGTAGCTCATTTGATTTGTTATGAATTATCTAATTCTTCTGCTATCGAATTGGAATGTGTGAGAGAGCGAAAAAAAGAATGGATAATCAAAAGCAGCATTGTGTCAACGATGGAAATAGGAACTTAACTGAAAATACAACATCGAATAACACTTCTATGATGTGAGTGTAGCAAGAACGCTCATTACTTCCTATTTTACTATTTTTGTTCTTATCATTAATATATTTGAATTCTAAAAGTTGAAAATCTTTTAAACATTATATTCAAAATTAAAAAGTTTTTTTGTGAAATTCAAGAAAGTGAGAAATCACATTGTATATATTCAATTAGTTTTTGTAGAAATTCGTAAATGTCCTTTTTTTTTAAGATTAAATAAAACTGCACATTTTGACAAACAGAACAGAGAGCTGGTGCTCACCGGTCAAAACATATATGCCGGCTCCAACCATATGGCCAACACCAAGAAGAGTAATATCGGTTATTGTAAGACAGCGTTTCAGCTGTGTTTCCATCATATTATTGGACGTCTTTAAACGGAATAAACTTTTTCGAAGAGTGACCATTGTTTTGTATGACATAAATTCCTGTGTATGTTAGCACCAAAAAGCTACAATGCTGAAACAAAATGTGTGTTCAATTAAAACCGAAGCATGCAGTTATATGTACCTTGTGAGTAAAAATTTAGCATACTTACACCACAACTAGTTAATTTCATTTAGATATTTACAGCTAATTAAATAACTCAGTTAGTTAGCCATAGACTTATTTTTTTGGACCTTATACAATACTGCAGTGATTAAAAGTTGCATTTGAATAAATGTCAGTTAAATGGCAGAATGAAATGCTATTCACACGTGTTGTCTTCTCATTATGTTTTAATAGCAGTTACTGTTACTATCATCACCATGCCACGAAGTAGTATCATGGAAAAAATTGTCGGAAAAAAACCGTAGTGCAGATATTTAGGTGCAAATTTATAACAATATGAAGCTGGTGAATAGAAGTTGTTTTAATTTGAATATTTGTCAGACAAATGAGTCGCTACAAAAAAATAAAGTAAAAATAACATAAATGTTTTGATCTTAAAGTTATGAATCATTTATCCAACCAAATTTCTTTGCAATATTTGATTTGCATCAACTGCTAATCTAGCTTAATTGCAATATCTGGATTGTAACAATGTCCTCTGTCCCATGGACACAGTTCTTTGTATTAATGTTTCTCAATATAATAGCTAAGCTAGAAGCTATTCCCATGCCAAACTACTATAATCAACAAAGCTCCTATATTGTAACCTTCTTCCAACCTATTGAAAGAAATATAAATATACTGTAGAGTACCACACTATGTAAACAGACAAGTGAGTTCTATCCATCTATATTAATCCCAAACTTTTGATGAAGTCAAAGAAGGATAAATATCCTTAGGCTAAGAAGATTTCACAAAATTATTCGTCAGTGCCAGCCAATATAACGAGGATATTTCAACAAAAATTAACTTTTACAGTAGAAATATTTCATGGTAACATAATCAAATGAAAGGAACGAGTAGTCGATTACAAGGTCAGTGGTAGGAATTATGAAAATACATTTTAAGAATGAATTATTTCAAAAAAAACGAAAAAATTCGTGTGCCAATTGAGATAACAATTCAGACTAGAGGAGTGCAGTACTTTTGCACACTTGTTTGTGCAGGTGATTGTTGCACCCCTAAATCTACCATTCATCAATGTTATCGTTGATTCATCAGGTCTTCCTTCTCCCCTCGTACTTTCCATATTTTTAATCGAATTTGCGATATCATTTTTGCTAAAACACTAAACTGTTGTTAGTGTTCAAATTTCCACATAAAAATGAACAACTTTTCATTTCTGTAGTAAAATCAAATGTCACATATCTCAATGCCAAATCAATTAACCACTTAACACGCAGCTCTATGTATAAAAGGTCAGTTGAGGAAACAGTTCATGCTAAATTCAGTGAACTAATATTCTAGATACTAGCAGTTTATCAATTCCGAGAAAATCATTCATAGAATTGCTGAAGAGTGAAAAAGAAGAGTAGAAAAGAGTGAAAAGTCAACATGAGTTTACTGCGCCAATAGTCGAAGTACTTAATGATAAGCGCAGAAAATACTCATGAGACAAAGTACTCAATAACAATAGTATACTGAGAATACATACATAATATATGTAAAGTGGAGCATAGGTAATGGCTCTATCATTGACAGATGTGACAGCTTCTTATCGATCATGTCACCGAGAACTACCACTAATGGTGATGATGTATGAAAAGCAAGAGAGGAAGGGAATTAATACGGCAAGTAGTGAGAAAATAATCAGCCTTACCAGAGTTTTATTAAAAGCCTTTTGATGAAAAAGGCTTGAAGATCTCGTTGGATTATTAAATTAAAAAAAAAAAAAAAAAAAAATTGTTTATAAGATGTTACCGCGAAGATAGAATCTTATAAAGAATAAAAGGAATAAAACAAAATCCTGCTGGAGCAGTTTTTAACAGAGATTAAAGTTCTAATGAAATGAAAACAATGTTGAGAAATGAATTTAGCTTGCTTACTGGAATGTTTTAATTTATCAAACATTCGCATATTCCAAGGATTTTCCGATGCATGCGTGATATTTTCGAAATTATAAAATTGTTTTACTGAAAGATGAAATTTATTCATTTAAGTTTGATTTTCAATAGCTGTGTGGTTGCTGAGAGGTAATAAATGACAACGACGAGAAGTGGACAAGCTTCTGATTTCCGTCAAAAGCGTAAGTTATCATTTGACATCACGATCAAATAACTGTTTTCTTTCTTTAGTCAGAAAGTTGAACGATTTTAATGAAATAAGCAATGGTATATCTGAGAAGAGAAATGTTAGAAAGGTAAATAGATGAAAAATAATAAGAGATTTAGAAATAATATAATAGAAATTGTTCCATTAATACAACTTTTCCTGATAAATGAAAAATAAGAACTAGTGAAATTTCAAGCATTTCAAATTATTTCATGCGTTCAATCAGTTGATCATCATTGAAGCATACAATTGCTCCACTGAAAATTTCCACTAATGCTGAATGTTCGGCGTCGTTTTCAATCGCTTCAAAATACTTGAAAATCTATGTTTCAAAAAAATATTCAATATACTGCCTGGAATTACATAATCCAAGCCTGTGGTACTTCATCCAGAATATCTGGGTATCGCTTGCCTCGTGTTGTTTTTGGTTCTGACTATTTCACTATCTCTCCTCCGGTGCACCTCTCTCACAGCCTTTTTTTTGAAATAACTTTCTCATTGAATTTAGCTAGAATGTTTCATTCATTTGCTTCTTAGACTTCAGAATCTTCGTCATTGTTGTTTGGTGGACGTAAAGCACGGTATCTGCCTTTGACAACAACTAATGTTGGCAGCGGAATGGAAGAGATTCCGCATCGAATTGTAATGCTTGGTGATTACTCCAGTGGTATTGGCTTGCTGAGAAATGAATTGACACAATTAAATTTCTTCAAAGCTAATCTATTCTCAGTAAATATTTTTTTAAATTTAGCTGCTCTCTGTATTTTCCTTATCTCTCGCAATGATTTTGTAAAAACGCTGTCGTTTGTTTTTGATTTTTAAAAGGCAATTAAATAGACGGAAGTTAAATAAGAAAGAACCATCTGTTGAACTGAAATTTAAATAGAATTTTATTGATGGAACGATTATTTTCTCAAAAAACCTGTCTTATTTTTTTGTTTAAAATCTATGATATTCATTTCTTAATAATGAATTGGAGTGGTGTACAGGATGCTGAATGCTGCACAACAATAACGCAAGATGGACGTGAGTTGCAGATGTGGCTTTTTGTTGATTTGCATAATTTTGAATTATTTTGCAAACAATGCATCGGAAGCATCGATTGTTGCATAGCGTGCTATTCTATCACAATTGGACAAACCTATCAAAATGTTGTCGAAAAAGTAGAAATCGTCAAAATTATCCAAAAAATAACTTTAATTTTAAAACATTCCCATTTAATGAGAAATTTTTGTTTACGAACCCAACGTTCACTGTCATTATTTTTATAACTTTTCGTCCTCAGTTTATTTTTTTAATAAAAAAAAACTTTTTTTTTCTTTAATTTTTTTTTAATAAAAAAAATAAAAAACATTTCAATTGTATATAAGCGATTTAAATAATCAAAGAATTGCTAGCAAATGTTCAGTTTTTTTTCTTGTAGTGGATTCCTGAATTCATGGATAAATTCCCTGGAAAACCGATCATCTTATGCGCATTGAATGATCGTGAAGTGTGCACATGTGGTGGCGGCATTCATGAAACGATATTTCAACATGATTTCAATTTTTGCAACAGTTATCTCATACAAATCGATGTTTCCATTTTCGATAAAGTATGATCACTATGGTGCCATTTTACTGTAATTTAACATCTGCACACTCCTCTATATTCTGTTAACATTCTATAGCTGTAATTTAACAAATTTGAATTGTAAAATTTTGAAAATATAGTATTTTTTCAGCGCAGTGTGAAATCATTATACGATTGCATAAAAATTATGTCAAATAATTCTATATTTAAGCGGAAGAAGGAGATCAAAATGAAGAACTGTGCTCTAATGTAATCCATACTCTTCATTTCTTTCATGTTTGTATAGCCCATTTGAATGAAATTTAAATTACAAAAAATCCATTGATAAAATTTCTGTTCAAATATTATTTCTTTTATATGAAACTAATGCATGTACCTGAAATATCTTTGGACTAAAGTGAAAATAATTTGCAGTAAGAAGAATGAAAACTTTGAAATTAGGCTTCGTAAACTTTATTTGATAAACTTTTCAAACTTTATTGAGTATCTTTCTCGTCGAATATTAATGGATGCGTTTAATGTGGCTACCGCTTCTGAAACATTTCAATTTGAAGAATGAAAATTGACGCATTCCTCTGTAAAGTTTTTTAGAGTTATATATGATTCATTCCAAGGTAATGTAAAAATTCTCAGATTTCATGTAAACACAATAAAACTCTGTTTTGGTTTAATAAAATATCTTCGCTTTGATAAACAACTTTTTGAGAAAGAAAATTAATTAATCTAGTAGTATATTGGATGTTATAATTGCAAGTCGTTACCGTATTATATGCGTGATCTTATAGTGTAATTTGATCTCATCCTGGTGCTTGTGTTGATAGAAGTCTTCTTTGGTCGGTTGCAGTTTTTCTGGAAATATACAATTTCAGGTTTCTGTAGACAGGTCTCAATGTTATATAACAATGGGACAATTATCTCATAACATGTATTAGAAATGGAAATGAAGTATTATAGTCTTAATATTTCCTTCTTAGAATTGCTTTTTCTTAGCTAAAATTATTGAACGATGGAAGATTTATTAATGTAAAGGATAAAGGAGAAGACGTTTCAGTGGGAACTTAGCAGCAGTGACCTTGAGACCTTTGACCTTTCGGGGAGTGATTTATTTTTACGATCAGAGGGGTTTATGATATATGAAAAATTAATGTTTCTTCTCTGGTTGATTCCATAGTTCTGTAGAATCAATTAAATGACGAGATATTCTTCTCTTTTTATTTGCATAACAAATGAAATGAATGCAATCTCCATTGTGTATCTTTATTGCTTTTTCATGAAATTTAAATTAATTGGTAGAATTATCACAAAATGTGATACTGTCGAAAATCTTAATACAGTTTTGGCATCTGTTTAATTTTCTATTTTTAAAGCAAAAAGATTTTAGTTTTATTCATGTAATAAGATTTTAATAACAGTCCATCATGTGCTTGTGCATAATTAAAATTTCATTCAAGTGTAAATTATTTACCTCAGCCACTCATTGTGAAAAGAAAAAATGATAGTACGTTGACTTGACTTAGGTCAAGGACAGTCTCTGTTGTGTTCTTTGAAGCACAACATGATTACGGCATCTTTTAATCATTTACTTTCTCAAGGACAAAATAAGAAAGTGTTCGTAATTTTAGCAATAATTAGGTGAAATTTAATTTCTTAATAAGGCGTAATAAAAGTACGTAGATTTGCAAAGATTTTGCGGGAAACATTGGAAATATTTAAGTTACTGATTTCATACTTATTGAAAAATCGAATATACTTTTAGAATTTACGAAGTAATGCGCGACGAAGCTACTACAACATGCACTAAGGTTTGCATTATATATTTTAATTTCTATTAATTGTTAATTGTCACTGATTACTTGGTAATTGAAGTTAACTTAGAAAATAACAAGATATGTTGTAGAATGATAGCACGTATTTGCTCTTAATTTTCCTATCCAAAAAAGAAATTCGGCAAAAAGATTCACTTGCCACTGTCTTTTGATACTTCTGTACTTACATAACGACAGCTATGTAATTCACTGTTTCAGCTAAATTTAAAGTTTGATCTTACATGCGCTTTTTCTTCATTTTGTTATCACTGATCTAATGTGCATTTATATTGCTTTTGTTCAGGCTGTGGCATTGAATCACTTCATTGGAATCACAAATGCATTTGTTATAGATTTTTAACGATTGGTCTTTTAGGTATACTATTATTTGGACGACAATACTCCATATCTGTCTGTAGTGCCTGTTGCAGATGATGTTATTACTCTTGGTGATTTTAAGAAAATTTTCAATAGAAAAGGATACAAGTATTTCTGCAAACAACTGGACGAAGCAGTTGGATGGTTAATATCTCGTTTATTTTTGATGCTGCTACATAAAATGTTTTGTTTTAGACAGAGTTTTGAGTTGCTTGAAATATGGTTAACTGTAAGATATATGAAATTTTCATTTAAGTATGTATTATTGTTGCCTCATATTTTTCCTTATGTTTGAGATAAATTCATAATTCATAATACAGCGAAGTCAAAGTAGAAATTCAAAATGATTCGACGAAATTGGTTAAATCGGCTAACGGACTCATCGAATTGGTTCTTCTCTCTTCATCCGAAAACATTTATTGTTCAGGGACATTACCAAGAGTATCTAACAAAGCAAACAAAGGACAATTTGGTGCTAAGTTGAAGGTGATATATATATATTTCAAGAGTGGTTTTGATTATTTGCTTTTAGCAAACTTGAGAAGTTTCAAAAAATGTAAAAGAAACTAAAGCTGACTCATTTGTTACTTGAATCTTACTTCATATTTTAAGGATTTCAATTTGAGAAAGCGAAGGTCCTTGCATGATCTAGCTAGTGAGAATCGCGACCTACTGCGAATACATCGGAACAAAAGTGATGAAAACAGTATCACGACGAGCAGTTTGTCGACAGTGATTAGTAGTAAGTGACGTTCGTGATATAACTATGTCTACCACTTCAATTTTTTTGAGATTTCAAGGGAGTTGAGGGTACTAGTAGTAATGCCTAACTTTAGAGAGACCTGTTGAATTGGTTTTGTTAACATAGGTTGCATTCTTCTGTTTAGTTTCGTCTCGTTACTATAAGAAAAAGATCGCACCAACTTGACATTTATGTTGCAGTTTATTAAATTATGAAATAAATTATCTCAATCGTTTTCATTTCTTTCCGTGTGTTTGATACGAAATGTAGCATGATCCAGGGTTTTTAAAACATAATTATCTTTCTCGAGTAAATCACTGATCTTCTCCAGTTTTTGAAAACATTACTACTTTCGTGAAATGTTGCAGATCACGAGAAATGTTTGGGAGTCACAAATTATAATGTCCGGATTTTAAGAATTTTTTATCTGCATTACTAACTGTAAAAGCTTTAAATTCTGTATCTGTTTATTTGTTTGGTATTTTTAGAAAATGAAAAAAACATTGGAACTAAGCATCGGTTTCAGGAAGAGCTGGTGAGGGTTTGGCAGAATCATATGCATCCAATTCAGAAGATCCGTACCATCTGGAAGATATGAATTCAAGGTAGTTTTATATTTCATTTTAAAACAACTTCTGATGGTTTAGTCATTGTTGTTTGATTTTTTTCCTTATAGATATTTCAAACATGCTGGTGCTTGTGCTCCAATCTTTCTTAATTCACCGTTTGCTAGTCCCAGTGGAATACCTTCATATCCTCATCGTCAAAGACATCCCCGCAAAGAAAGATATCGAAAACCATATGTACCGAGCACAATTTCCTCTGTAACTGAAAGCAGGTATGCATATGGAATTGGTTTTGGAAGCTGAAATGAAAAATGCCTAGATTTTAAATTCAAAATCTCTCAACAATTTTTGTGTTTTGGAGACATCACGTTGTATATTATTCTGCAGCATGACTTCTCTTTCACTTCCTCGAATCGATGTTGTAACGCTACCTGTGAAAAATGGAGTTTTCTTGGGAATCTCAGTACTAAGTCATGATGGTGGCATTTTTGTTAGCGATATTCAGAACGGTTAGTATTTTTTAAAGGCGTTGGTCTTCTAAGCCAACAAAAAGGAGTCAACCAACGATGGGGGTTCAAGTCCCTCAGGGAGCCATCGTTTTATATTTCCATAATTCAGTTCAGTCTTTCATTTTTAATATCGATCTAAATCTTCTTAAACTAAATTTGTTTTGTTATCTCACTGAAGTACTTTCGGGATGTTGAGAAAAGTTGAAATTCATTACCCTGCATAAAGCCTCATTTTTACGACACAGGCGGTATAGTTGATTTGGATGGTCGGATTGAAGTTGGTGATCAAATTGTGCAGGTGAATCGAAATTCATTCGAAAATCTAAGTGACATTGAAGCAGTTGATTTACTACGTAAAGCAGTAGCTAATCGAAGGTTTTTTTTTTATAGAATTCTTTTCCATATTTGTTTTTTCCAAATTTCTTTTATCAAATTTCACTGTTTATAAGGCGTCATATTACTAATATTTTATCGCTACCATTTCAGACCCATCACACTTTATGTCGCTAAAAGAACGTGTAGCAGTTCAGATAAGCGAGCTGACGTACTCTCAGGACTTGCTTCAGAAACGATGCCCATTGATATATCACTTTGGGTGGAGAGCACTAAGTAGATGTTTTTCTCTTATATAAAAAACTCTTTTAGTGCCTATTACTGATCATTACATCAATAGCAACCGGTTCTTTGCTTCATTAATTTCTCTCCGTTCATTTATTTTGTGGACACCTCTTTGTTGTGAAAAAGTTTGTGCACCCTCGTGCGGTTTTGAGCCATGCCAGACAATCGAAAGATGAGGCAAAGTGTCTAAGAGTAGGATAGCTCTTGCTGTAAACCAGTAGATGTAGTCCGTTTCCCCTTTTCAAGATTATCCATCGGGGAGAGGGACACTAACTGAAACCTACGAGCTGCGGATCTAGCTGTCACCGTTCAAGTTTGATAGGCCCTGCAGATGAACCTTTAGAAAAAGGGATAAAGAGGAGTTTCGCGCACGATGCACCTCACTTAAAAAATTCACTACACCCGCTCAACGATTCAGCGTGATTGAAATTCTTCAAATCTTCTTTCGCGAAGCCAAGCCACGACGGCGATATTTCCATCTTTTATAATGATACAAAATTAAACAATGTTTCTTTATGTGGCGTTTTAACTTAACTTTATTATTACTCTTTACGCTGAAATCAATGTTCAGACATAATATTGTGAAGCCAGCAAAGGGTCTTGAGGAGATGGTTTCGGTCAGTGATGCTGACACTACGCTTGTTGCTGAGGAAGCTGAGACTGATCTAGAAGGTGCCTATGCAGAGCGACGAGACGGACTCCCTCTAAGCAATCAGAATTGTACGAAATCAATTCAGTTAAATTCACCCGACTTAAATGCTTCACTGAATATCGAGGATATTGCGAAACGACAAGAAAATGAAGAAAATGGTTGGAAAATATTTTGTCACATTTTTAATGCCACGTCAGAATTATTTTTGTTTTTGAAAATGCTAATAACTTAGTTAATAAGCAGATTAAGAAGAACGCGTTAAAATTGGCTGATTATCTGTTTTCTGAAAGTCATTGTGCAGTCGTGTTCACTATTCGACTAAGAAGTGCTGCACTGAATAACCCAAATCTGTTTTTGATTTGTATTTTTGCTGTGTGTATATTACAGAACAGCAGTTGGATAATCTGAATGTTGACATGGATCCGGTGATCATTTTGAAGTATATGGCCTTACCCAATTCGGGATTGCAAATAAAAAATCGAAAATGGCTGAAAATTCCTGTGCCGATGTCTTTCATCGGTATAATTTTTTTTGTAAAGAATTTCACGTGCTCTCCCATCTAATATGTAATTGTGATATTGATTTAGGCTGTGACCTTGTTGATTGGTTGATGGAACATGTACACGGTATCACGGATCGTAAAGCAGCGCGTATTTATGCGTCAAAGCTGTTAGCAGAGGGACATATTAGACATGTTGTTAATAAACTTACATTTACGGAAAAGTGCTATTATATTTTCGAAGGTGATGTTAGCTGCTTTTAAAAAATCTCGACAATTTTGTTGCAGGAAAATTTTCGGAGTTTACACTTGATCAGTTTTCGATACTTTTTGTTGAGCACTTAATGTGTTGAGTATATAACTAAGTCCAATATGCTTTTCTAAACTCAATAATTTACAGCTTCAGACGCCTTTCGAATTACATCTTCCGTCAACTTCTTGCTTGATAAATATGTCTTTTGTTTCAGATTTAATACTTTCTGTTCGTAACAAAAACAAATCAGATTCATCGCTGGGTAAAGCCGGTGCTGAAGTTACAACCGAAGTAACTTATGTTGGATCACCAGCTCCAGCACATCTTCCTCGTACTAGTGCACGAAATACACTGAATGGAAAAGCCATGCTTGATCAATCTTGGCCACACTCAACAGTGCTCTCAAGTGGGCAGCGAAAAAGTTTTTGCGACAGCTCAACGGTTGGTTTTATAAGATAACTTCGTGTTTCTCGATTAAATCCTGGTTCTCGATTAAATCGGTTTTGTTCAAAACATGATGGCTTTAAACACTTTCCATAGTTCCGTTTAATTTTAAATAATCGCTTGCAGAATGATTATGCATCCGTTATGAGTCCAGATATAATTGATTCTGCGGTGCTTGCAGAGGTACCAACACTAAAACGATCACATCGCACACTTCCTGATCGCTTAAATATGGAACAGCGGATTGATGGATGTCAGGTACATATATATATATAATATGCTGAAATACAATTATGCCGAATTAACAAAAAAAAGGATTTTTGAAATGCTACTCTTTTTCACTTCTTTGTAGTATGTATTATTTTTCCCATCCAGATCACTAAAACACTTCAAAGATTTAAGAAACTGTGAAATGTTACACTTTAAAATTTAAAAAAATCATGTTTGACCCATATCTTTGACCCACATCTGTGCTTGATCTAAATGACCCGTATCTGTTTCACAACGAAATTCTTCTGGCTGATGAAATAAAAAGTTAATTTGTTTCAGGTTGCTCAACCACCAAATACACCGAACTCACTGCTACACGAACAAGAGGATGTTGATAGCGAAACTGAATTTGAAATAATTGAAGATAACAAACTTTTAGTCTAATAGAAATAACTTTTAACGATCAGAAAGTTATTCTTTGTTCATTGAGTTTATCTCATGTCTTAACCACTTGAAATATAGCTAAGAAATCTTCGGTCATGCAGTAAGAAACAAATAGTCTTGAAATCTGTAAGTAAGGTTGTAACGATATTTTTGTTATAAAGAAAAAACTTTGAAATTATGGAGTTTTTCGACACCTTTTTTTTAGTTTAATTTTAATTTCATTTTAGTCTCAATCATACATGTATTTTAGTTTATTAGAAAGAAACAACTGATAATTTTCCGCAAACATTGTAATTTTTAATATACAGGGCACTGCAAATGCCTGCTTGGTTTATAGCCTAGCAGTCTTGTCGTATATAATGTTCCCTTTCGAAAAAGCTTCCTACATCAGTCGTTATATTTAAATCTAAATTTGTTTTGCGATATAAGCCATCAAGCTTGTCGGCTAGTTACAATGCAGTCGTTTTGTCGTCCTTCAGTAAACAGAAAATAATATGCAATTAGAAATATCACAAATCCTAGTGGATAGAATAAACGACAGAAATTATCCAAATACCTGGAAACAAAACTGATTGGTACTAAAAGCTAAATTATGGTCGTAATGAAAGATTCAGATATGAGAAAGTGATTTGTTTTCGATGAACTAAGGAGAGATTTAAAAACGAAAAAAAAATTTGTTCACTGGCCTTCCACGTTTGTGGTACCGGTCAGCCCTGGCCAACATCAGTTCCCGTGATTGCTCCGTTAATTCACTTTTCTTCTTCGCTGCTGACTTTCTCTAAATGTATGAGCAGTGAAGTTTATTAACGAAAATCTACATAATTTATGAATGATATAAGTGGTAAAATTGAATCGAAGGAATCTGATGACTGACCAATTGTTTGGCCCGTTTGTCTAATGCAATAACAATAAGTGTTTGAAGAAGTGTGATGAATACAAAACCTGTGATGAAACCAAACCACAAATCGATCGCCTGAAAAGAATTGTCATGGAAAGAAGAATTTCTAAAATTTTTCCATTATGAAGTCTAAATAATTTCTGTAGTTAAAATAACCTTCATGTAGGAAACACTTGGAAGATGTTCACGAGCACCGGCT
The DNA here is from genome assembly GCA_037074765.1 of Mansonella perstans. Classification (NCBI taxonomy): domain Eukaryota; kingdom Metazoa; phylum Nematoda; class Chromadorea; order Rhabditida; family Onchocercidae; genus Mansonella; species Mansonella perstans. Next base: position 84,119 of record JBAMDO010000060.1, read on the forward strand.
GATTCCGTTGATAACGTTAGAAGTACAGTGATTGCCACGCCAATGCGTCCTTCCATGAACTCTTCGGGAAGCCACACACCAACCTAGCCATGTATAAAATTTATAAATTTGCATTTTAATTGAAACAAAAAAAAAATGTAACACGACAACGGTACCCATGAAAACATCAATGCCAATGAAGTTGGTATATAAGTTTGAGCGATATGGAAGCCAACATCACGTTTTAATCGGAAAATTGCCTTCAGACAGGAAAAATGACCTGGAAATATGATAGTTATTGTGGATTAAGAAATAAATGTTCAAATGAAGAAATGGCAAGAATAAAAAGTTACTACTAGTAAAGGACAATTTTATGTTTTGAAAACGAGAATTGATTAATCTTAGAAAATTTATTTAATTAACTGAGTTGTAGGGGTGACTTTTTGCTTTCATTTTCTAATTTTCTAAATGCCACAATAATCCATTCGGTATTGGCGACTTTAAGAACTAATCTTGATAAGTTCTTCAAGTTTTGTCTTTTGAAAAATAATTTTGTAAAATCAAGGATTGAATAATTGAATAATTTGAAATTGAACAATTTAATAATTGAATAACTGAAAAATTGAATGATTTGAATTAAATAATTTCAATAATTGAATAATTTGAATTGAATAATAGTCAAAAATTTCTCTTTATAGCTTATGCAGTGCGATTGGATATAGAAAATACCTGATTTTCTGGTTCTTTCGCAATACGTAGGCTCGTGGCGGTGAATGTACAGCTCAGGTAGTGTAACATCTGGATTTTTGTCAATTGCATCACGTTTATTTGAAAACCATTCAAATCGTACAGTTTTTATTGGATATGCAACTGAAATTAGGCCATATATAAAGTAGTACTTGTGACTATATTTATCGTAATATCATCAACTCCGCTTAGGGTAGAATTCCACTTGAATCTTGGATTAATTTTAGGCTTTCTTGCTTGAAATTAAAACAGAAAATTCATTTAGCTTTTTCTTTATATTTAACAAGGATAATCTCAACGCACTTACAAGATTTAATTAGCAATTCACAAGTTTGCTTATCGTGTGGATACTTACAAAGCACAAGGTTACAGGACGGCTTCAATCTGATTCTGAAAATGAATTTTTTGGTTGACAGTGAATTTTTACAATCCATCACTTTAAATCGACCATGTATACGCACTGTGAAAATGATACTAAACATTAACAGTTGCAGTTATTCAACAACACAGTTTAAGTAATGGTAATACCTTGTCTCATAAAGAACTAAGCCGTCATTATAAATTCGCATCAGAAAATTGAGAAATGTAACTTCGTGAAAAGAAGCTTCTTTAGCATTAGCAAAAAATGGATCAGGTCGCCAAATTTTTTCCAAAATTTCTTCCTCTTTAACGAGAATAGCTTTTTCATACGGATTTACTAGACGCGCATCACGCCATGCCATCATCAAGAAGATATCCATATCATAGTCCTGCAAATGCACGACAAATATACGACTTTCTTCTATCTGCAAAGTAGTTACTTTCTTCTTGCCCGATTTTGAAAAAGACACTAAAGTAATGAAATTCAAAATTTAAAATTTAACAATTTCATGAAATTTAAAAGTCAAAAAACAACATTTATTGATTTCATTAGTAAAATTCTTCAGTTTAACTTGAGTTTATCAATAAAACATAATGTATATTTTGGAAATCAAATTAAACGGTACCATAGTAGAAGTCTGGAAATTACTCATCGACTCAATGTAAATTCCAAAGCGAACTACCACCGCACTACCTTGAAAAACAATAGGTGCCGAAAATGGATCATATTTGTTCTTTTGAAGAACTGGTAAAATGAATGAACCGCCAAGTGTTCTAAAATTTCTTTTGAGAACGATCAAAATGAATGATTCGTGAAAATTCATTATCTACGCATTTAAGCATTTTTTAATTTGTATTTCTTAAAAAAAAAAAGTTTTTGAAGTCTAATTATTCTGATATGTTGCATCTAATATTAAAAGAGAATGAACTAACCAAATATGTTTTTGGACCTTAATTTCTTCCAATACTCAATGTTGGCCAAAAAAAAAAATCAGCTAGTGAATGTATTGATTTCCTCTGGTATTTTTAAGAAAAGTGTAGCCCAATCACTCGAGTATACTCTATCATAAATGTAAGCAAACTTCAGATCTGATAAAAACATTTTTGTAAAATCTGTGTAACATGCAATATGGGCATACCCATTCTCGAATACTGTTCTATTAAGTATCATATCGACCTCGGTGTCGTTCCGTAACTTTTCAGCTAATTCCGTTAAATTAACACCAGATAATGACAAAGTTGTTATATTCAATCCTATTGGTCCTTCAATGTCCATTCCTGCTGGTGAAGAAGAAGATAGAAGTTATAGTGAAGAAAAGATAATTGCAGACTTCAGAATATACTTTCATTTACTTATTTTATTAGATTCCGCGAGAGAGCTTTCATGTAGTATAATTTTTGCTGACAAGTGAAGGTAAAGAACAACCTTCGAACTCAGCTACATTGAATTCTTCAACAGCACTTGGTACGAAATCTGCGCAAATGCCATCAAGCAATAGGCCAATAAGCTGATGCCGTTCAAATACATGCTTCGCGATATTTAAATTCAGTGCTTGAACTGCTTCCCAATTATTTATAATCAATCGAGCTCTGAATTAAGATTATTTTGCAAGTAAAGACAACGCAATCTTTTAAACAATCTCTGTTTGCACTCTTTTGTATCAATAGTTGTTTTCACAATTAATTAATCATCAATCCATTACACCTGATCGCCAGTCATATATGTTGTATCATGTTGCTAGCAATGGATCCACCACTGTTACATTGAAATCTTTTGAACCATACATCTTTTCCTGTCAATGTCAGAAATGGCTTTGCTTACCTGGAGCTTGTTTGACACTAGCTAATTAAGGATATTCCATCATTGAAGAATGGATTAAGAAGAGCCATGTATCGCAATGAACCAGCTCAGATTGAATTTTACATAAGACAAATAATTAAACTAATTTGAATCAAGAAGAATTTACTGGCCAGTGTCTACTTTGATTACAACTGGTGCTTTTGAATCTTTATTTTCATCAATAGCAGCGTGAAGCTCTTTCTCATCCACCTCTTCGGATTCTTGCTCAGTACTGGTCCATAAGTCCTGAAACGAGCGATGATCATCTGAATGTGGAGCAAATCCCATTCTGAAATGTCTAAAATACTAGATTCTCATATCGAAGAATGTCAGTAAATTAAAAAGAATGCCAAGACAATTTGCGTTCCATCTACTTTACTTCGTAAAAATGGAAACCTTATCCAAATGTGCTAAAGCATTTTTATTTTTGACAGGCGTTAAATCCAGAAATTCGTCGCTTTCGTCATTATCGTACTCTTCTTTAGATATTTTCCTGAGATTTCGAACCAAGCTACGGCTATGATATTCTTTTTCTATACTACAATAACTTGTATTATATTGTGAATTAAAAAACTACATTTTATCATTAATGATCAAGAAGTGAGACACAAAGAAATGCAAGTTAGTGCCTTAGGTTGCACATCTCTATCCATTATTCGTCTTACGTTAATTATTACCTTCCAGAGTCTGATGACATGTTGAGTGCAACTTCTCCAGATCTCATATTATCTTTAGGTTCAATTGAAAATCCTGGAAATATTTTACTGGTACTGAAATAAATAATAATAATTTACAAAATCTTGTTAAATTGGAAATTCCTACTTCTGAAAGAAGTTCCTAATTGCACATCGAGCGAATTACTTCAAGAAGGCCGGTCCTGAAATTGATCATAAATATGAAATATACCGTTTAAGGTGGTATTTTGTACAATTTCATTCAAAAGTTGTTCGAATTCCTGGAGTTTCTCCTCGCTGGGCTGCAATTCTTCCTATAACAAATTGAACTAACCATTTTTATTATTTAAGTAAAACGCTAGCTAGCGGTTTTGACTTATTGATTTATAAGAACTTTACCGTTCCAACGCGATTTTTGGTCTTTGTAACCTAGATGAAGAAAGAACGAGACAGTTTTCATGGCATTTATTATTTAAAAATTTTGTGAAGTTTGACAAACATCTAGGAATTCATCCAAAATTATCTTTTATTGACAAATCTTAATTATAAATATAAAGCAAACACCTTGAATGGATCGCATATGAATGAATTTGTTTTCGTTATTCCCAATTGTCGTGCATCTTGAACTGTCGTAAACCACAATTCTCGTGGATAATTTTTACAAATTTCTTCGAAGGCAATCACAATTTCCTTGAAAGATTTTTCAGATTAAGCGTCTTTGGCACAGTACCTAATGATTTAAGAGAGATTCATCGAAATGAAATGGTTCATCAACCGAGCTTAACTGTTAGGTTTTATTGACAAATGTAGTTATAGCTATTAACTAACTATACAATAGATCTATTTATCTTGTAAATTAAGATTACGAGATAATTAATATGAAGTATATGTTATCCTGAAGCACTGAACTAAAACAATTTACCTGGTATTGGTTAAGTAAATCTGTATTCAATCTCAGTTCTTCGAGACGTTCTTTTTTACTAACAATTTCTACACCGCTCGTCGTCCAACTTGCATCGTCGTCGGTAGCATTTATTTGATCCTGAGAAATCTCTCAAATATTAAAGTGAAAAACTTTGCTATCTAAAAATTTTATTTTGAAAAAAAAAAAGAACAGAAAAAAGAAATAAAACGAAACGAAAAAAGAAGCAAAGAAACATTAGAAAAGACAACTATGTTTAAATAAGTGGAATTTATCTGTGATGCATCAGTGATATTAAGCAGCATTGACACATTCCACATGGCGCATTCAGCCAGTGCTGTTACATTTAGACCGATATCGTAAGCCTACAATAATGAAAAATTGGCTGATACAGTCGTGTTCTATTCTGTACTCAAGTATACTTCTGTATTCTTACTCAAGGTATTCTAGTGTAAAAATTTACTTGATAAGTTGTGTTTATCCATAAAACTGGTAATTTAGTGTCAGTGTTGTCATTGCCAAGAGTTTCAGAAGCATTCTCTTCATTTGCAAAAGAATTCTCACGATCGAGATAGGAAGGTATTCCTGGAATATTTAAATATAAAAGAATTAATTGGTACAGGAGAAATTTGCTGAAAGAGGTAATTTTTGAATTTTACTGCTTAAAAATTTTGTGCACAACGCAGAATTTAGAAATGACACATAATATTTTGTCATTTGGATTAACTTCCCGAGTACTCCAAACTACTAGAAATTATAACTTGGCAAGTTTCAATGAATTGAATTGATTTCAAACAAATGGAAAATTAAAAATTTCTGTTTCTGCCAAAATAGATTTTGAAAAGATCTGGATAGCCTACAAAGGAACTTGATGCAATCATATAATCAAAGAGATAAATGATACCATTTGCTGTAACAGCTTTTTCAGTAAAATTATTGCCAGAATCATTTTCAACTTCAGTCATATTGTTCCATAATAGCTTCGTGATATTATTTTTGCTGTCTTCATCAAACTTGTTTCCTTTCGCAAAAGCTCTTCTACTGATGTCATCTTCGGGATCGTTGTCCGACACATCATTATACGACAATAGTTTCTGGTCACTTTAAGTGATTCTGGATTTACTACTTTTTGGAAACAAAACTGTCGCGCAAGTAATGAAATGAAAAAGAAATTTATAGTAAACCATGAGATCAAGCAGTAAGTATGTGAAAGAAGCGCCGTATATATCGCAAACTTTTTATTATTTATCCTTCGCATGATATAAGTTACATAAAATGTGCTTAACATGCTTAGCTGTAAATGTGTTAATGGATAAATAAGAAAGCACACCTTTTTTCAACGTTATTAATACCGTATAAATGCTTGTTTGCATCGGAGCTTTTGCCATTTAATAACGCAAATAAACGGAATAAAAAATAAAAGTTCAATAAAGAAATCCGTAACGATCGAAACATTTCTTTCTGTCCTCTTATAGCGTATTCAACAATATCAGTTTAATTGACACGGAATGCACTTACACTAAAAACTTGCTTGTGAAAGCTACAATTTTACCGCAAAAATAACATTTACATTTAAACTCTGAATAACCTTAAAATTTTATGATTAATCCAATTTTATTTAACAGATTAATTGTCATAAAGTTTCCAAACTTCGTATTTTAACTTTCGTTATTACAAAAATGAAACAAATAATAGAAAATGAATGTTCAATACATGCATAGGGTTACTGAAGAGAAATTGAGACATTAGGTACACTTAAGGAAAAAGAAAACATACATTTTGCGCCACCGCAGAAATCGAGTCCACGATCTACTGTTAAATAAAATAAATGGACTGGAAGAAGGGCCAACAACCTGTCAAATTCAATCAGCTCTCTAAGAAATGTTATTGCAACTAATCACCGCTTTTTTTATTTTTAAATGTGTGTTTGTTGACAATTTGTTTTTATACAGTGTAACGACAGTCATTCCAACTAAAATTACATTCTCATTACTCTTCCACGCTTTCATATTATCAATATCAGCACTGGAACTGCAAACACTGAAATTCCTTACTAACTAACAATTGAGGTTTGCTTCAATGAAATTTAAATAAAATATGAAATGAAAAAACTGAACTTTTATTAGCCATTTCTCATTTTCATTACTAGCTTTTTCAGCAATACTTTTCCAAATTACTTTGATTTTCCAATATTTTTTTCCCATCAGAAGATTTTACTAAACTTTACTGTGAAGTCATTGAAATAGTTCATACCGCAACATGCACATCCTTCTATTTATAAAAATCTTGATAATTTTGCTGATATTTTCCAAATCCATTTCGACTTTTATCGATCATCGCCATTTCATGAGTTGCCGCAATTTTTCAAAATTTTTTCAGAAGTAAAGTTCATTTGCTTATGATGTCGTGGACATAAACGCGTCTTTTTACTTTGGTAAGAAAAATGCTTCAAAAGATTGGAAAATTGCGCACTTCCTTGAGGATACTGACATGGCTATTTTCGTTGTCTATTCGTATATTGACGAAATGAATCATTTAAATATTTTAACTGAATGCAATCAATCGATAGATTATTTAATTCGGATGTTACTGCAATTTAGACTCATTTATTTGGACTGAAATGTGCACGAAAATATTAATCCTGCTGAAATCACTGCCAATATTTTTCATTCTGATTACTGTGAAATGCGAAATCCAATCATCATTCAATGCACATCGAACGAATTATTTTACAAATCACGGGAAGTTGAAATTTTTCTGTAATTTTTTGAAGCATCATTTTTTATAACGACCAATGAGAAGTTGCTTCTGTCAATCGGCCAATTGTTTATTTAACTATTAGAAGTTTTGAAAAGCATTCATTCCAGACTAGTGCTGGGATCTCGCGGTAATTTGCAATTGACATAATTACTGCAAAATCGTTTGATGCTAGCTGGTTGAAATCAAAAAAGACTTGTATTTTTATCAATTCAAAAAATTCGAATGAAACCAAAAAGTTGTACATTGACAAGATCACAATTACACTGTTGCTAAGTTTAAAGATACCTGCATCATGAAATTTTTTCACTTAAGAGTATATCAACATGATAAGGCAGATTCTTATTCGAAAAATGGAAAGTGTTAAGGATAATAGAATCGATGGAATCTGAATTAGATGAAAGTCGATTAAGAATAACATGTTGGAAACGATTTGCAATATTACAAATAATATAAGAAATAGTTACGAAAATCATTTCAATATCGCGGATCTAAACATTGCTTTTTTCATTCGAATACCATACTACAGATATTTGCTTTGCATCCTGAGGCCTGTGGATGATAAAATTAAATTTACTCCGGAATTGTTCTACTAGTCGTTATGGAAACAATTTTTTTGTAGTTTATCTGAGTGGTCTTACAACTCAAAGGAATTCTAAAATATGGAAATTATTATAAGAAACTTTGTTACGACTGATTTGTAATAGTCATTATTGCAATCAGAATGAACTGATTAATCTGTGCAAAATCTTCAGTATAGTATATTTCATGCAATCGAATTGGTTGCATTTAAGTATTTAATTTCTCAAATGTTACTAGCATGAATTTGACATGGAAGCTGAGCACAACAAGTGTAAAATAGAACCAGGCAAAATCAATAATCACTGAAAACATCATTTTTCACAATCACGCAAGGTGACAGGCAATCGAGAATACCAGTGGGACTCGTAGTAAATAAAGCACTTAACTTTTATGGAATTTTATCAGAAACTGGACAAAAAATAATTCTTTAAATCTTAAATGTGGTCATTTAATCTTTAAATTTTTGCAATCTTCAAACTGGTCATTTAATTTACAGCCAGTGAAGCTACCAAATCGGCAGTAAATTATTAAATGAAATATGATGGAAAAGTTATGAACAGTTTAAATATAAAAGCATCTTACAAATTTAATAAAATTCTTTCTATAAATGAAGTTTTTCTTTCTCTCTTTGTGGAAATGATACAATTTAAATATTTCGAATTTTTTTAAAGATCAATGTCCTTCCACTACTACAATTCGAAATACCACTATTTCCTTTAAATGCTTAATAAATAATTTCAATTTCTCATTCGAAACGCTTCTATAAATTAAGTAAAACAATTAAGGAAAAACAATAACTTTAATTAAAGAGTTACTTTACTCCATTACTGTTACACATTGACTCACCACAGAAATGAAGTTCTATCTTTTGAGCTAATCTTTAAATGCTATGTAAATTATAGCCCTTCTGCAATGTCATATATAATTAGATAGGAAAAGCAAATGATCGCAATGTTACAATCATTCGGCTCAATAAGTGTCGGTGATTGTATAGTTCAATTTAAAGTAAAGATCAGATAGGCCTGAATCATTGCTAAATTATTATCCCATTTCTCACTCTATGCATTCTCGAATTCGGAAGAGGTAAGGCATGTTTTGATCACTTCGTTGTATAAATTGAAGTTGAAGTTTACCTTCATTATGTCCAATCACATGTTAACATCTAAATTTGTTTATTGGTTACACAATCAATCGATTCATAAGCTTCAGATAAATTATAATAATAAGCATTCACATATTAGATGTGTGCTAAAATTTTTTTAAGAAATCATGCTTGGATTTTTTAAATTCTGCTTGTAAAAGATTCTGTCTGTTATAAACATATGAATGGCGTACTCAATAATGACATTAATTTAAATTATAGAATTAAAATAAACATTAAAATTATTTCCAAGGGTCAGTAAGCTGATATGTTCAGTACCAGCAATTTTACCTGAATAAATATGTAATCCATTAACACTGAACTCAAAAAGTGAAAGTTTAAGGGAATGTTAATTGAAAATTTTGATTAAAGCTCAAATAATTTTCTTAGGAAAAAGTTATTCTGTCACAGATTATTGAAAAACTGAAACTAGCGATTTTTTGAGAATTTGAATTATTGCAGCTGTCAAAGGCGGGAGAAATTTGCTGAATATCGTTGCATTTCAATTTCAATTCTATAAATTTTTGATTAGGAATGTTTTAAATTTTAAGTTAAATCTTTTTGAATTAAAATCAATCCAAAATTAATTTTGAAGAGCATTAGATCAGTGAATCATTAATTGCTTTCGATGTAACAGTTCAATATGATATAGCCGAAGATTGTTCCTGCAATGCTTCTTTGATAATTCAAAATAAATGGAAGGAAGATTAAGGGAGTAGTTTTTGATGCTGCGCATTTGTGCAAATACAGTTCATCGGCCCTTTGATTTAGTTTAGGAAAGGGACTGACTATCAGTTCGAATAAGATAATCACCCGAATTGGATGACGATACATTCATTATTACCACTACTCGTGTAGCTTTATAGGTCATTAGTGTAACTAATACGGCGAACATTGCAGGGCAAAGGAAATCGGTAACGCCTTATCCATACATTCATCCTGCATCTATCCATTTTTCGATCAGGCCGTTCTTTGCCATCCTACCCACGTCTAGCTGCTCATAGCATCCGTATACTTCAATTTTAATTTCCCATTTCAAATCTTTCCATCCTAATTCAGTACTTTTTACCACTTATCTGATCCCAATAAATTAGCAGCATCTTCAAACTGGAGAAAGGAAAATTTCAGAAAAATTTTAGATCCTTTGAGTGTTATAAGCCTTACCTTCTGAATAATAGTTTGTGTTACCGATTGATTGGTGAAGTGGAACATAAATGGACTTCTGTTTCTATTGCACAGATGGACAAGTTACTTTCATTTGTCAGAAACTTCCGGAAATATATCCAGCTATGTTTTCCAGTCTTCCATGTAGTTCCGTCTTGAAGCTATTTGAGTCAGATTCCGTGGATAAAGATTCGCACACTATTATTATGCATATTATATAATGCTATAATTTCTTATAAAGACTTTTTCCATTGCTAACCTACTTAAATAACTAATTAAATTTCGAACTTCCAGACAATTATCAATAAGTTATTCATTTATTATATTCTTTTTAGTTTTTTTTTCTCTCTAAGAGTTTAAATTTGCGTCTTCAACGTCTTCAAGTATTTAGATCGACAGTCTATAAATTTGTTTTAAAACACATGATCGCCCTTTCGAAATTTCAAGCAAAACAATTTTTGTAATTGTTTTTTTTTGCTGGATACGAATGAGAAGAGAACGATTGGTTCGCTAAACTGTCACATTATAGGGTGATAGGAAGTTATGGAGAGGTCATTTAAAAATTTGTGATCAAAAAGAAAAAAACAACCGAATATAGAATGATAATTCTACTGAATAAGCGATCCCATAGCGAACACAAACAAATACTGTAATAATGTAACAAATCCGGCAACCGCTTTTTTTTTCTGAAATAGACTTCCCTTCAAAAAAAGAAAATGTCTTTTTTATTGCGGAACAGTTCTTTGTTATTTATTACAATGAAACTTGCAGTAGTACTTTCAGGTGCTGATTCTTTCTTATTATATTAATTACTACAACTTTTCCACAACTATTGCTTTTCAGCACAACCTTTTGAATAATTAAAATAAAAAGTAAGATCTCAGTCAAAAAAATTTTTTTGCCTTATTTGCTTAGTATCCATTGTCAATACTGCATAAGTTATTATTGAAAGTCAAGATACTGAAATAAATAACTGCTGCTATATCTTACAATACATTTCAAACCTGACTGTAGCAAATTTCAGTATTAGCATTATCTTTTCCAATATCAATGCAGAGTTCGTGAAGCTATTTTTCTTTTTCTGACTCTTCCAGTTCTTCTACAAAATAATTGATATAATAAAGATCCATAAGGATGTAAAACAAATTTCTCCTTTTTTTGTATTCATATTTCTAAACACTAAACAATTCGTTTGTTAAAAAAGTATATGCTGGTGATTTCCATTCATCGATTATTACTACAAAGATTATTTTATGTAATATTATCTTAAAAGAATATATATTTATGGATAAGTAATAGAGCTAACAAGTCAATATATCGCTAAAATGTTCTAATCACTGATATTCATTGTTCGATTTCTCTACAACTGTCACTTTATGTAAAAATCATTATTAATGCGATTTTCAAGTGTTTTAATTATGTTATATTGAATGATAGTTAATGCCAACGCGTTTAATTGGATGTGAAATATGCTGACTTAATTTTGAAATTCTAAAAAGAAAAAATAATTTGAAATTGAAATTTTAAGATCAAATTGTTCAACTGCAAGCTCCCTATAGAGGGAGATGAAACCAAGAAGTAGCATCACCTATGCAGAACGTTTATCTAACAACTCCAGTACCAAATGTAACATAATGGACAGTGATCCACTGGATGTTCGACGTGAACGTGCCTTTAAATGTATAATATCCGTCGCAAGTACCTTAAGCATTTCCAGCTTGCTAACACTATGTCTTGTTGCACCGTCCGCCTATAATTTCGTCGACAACATGGGAACATTCACAAAACAGGATTTTGCCTTCTGCGAAGTAGGCATAATTTTTTTTTGCATGTTAGGGAAAGGTAAGGCTGCGATATCACCAAGACATAGAAATTCGTATTGATGTGACTTTGAAACCAATCAACTCTTTATTTATTTTTTTTAAATCTGGAAAAAATGAAATGATCACTTCAATAAAAATTTTGATTTTTCCCTGAAATCGATTTCAGTGAATAGTTAACATCTTTCTCTCTGTTTTTCAAAATTCAACTTATGAATCATCCCTAAGAAAATAGAATGATTCATAAATATAAGAAGAGCCAATGATCAGCAGATTTCAGGCATGTGACTCTCAAGAAATAATAGCAGGAAAGCGGCGCAACAACAGAGTTCATACATAGCAATATTTTGAAACTAATGAGCTATTTTGAGACTAATGAGCTAGAAAATGAAATTTCTCAGTCAAAAAGTAATTGAGAATAAGATTTGAAGTAATCATAATTGATTTAATTTTTGCTTTAAATCCATTTTTCTGCACGTTTTTGGTCAGTTTAAGTTAAGGTTGCAGGCGATTTTTTCAGCGGCATCATGCTTACCTTTAAGTGTGTGAAATCGAAAAGTTCAATAAAAATATGCTTAAGTTCTTAATTTCATTTGCAAAACGAATGTTATTAAATTGAATTGTCTGAAAAGGAATAAATGAGAGCAGGACAGCTGTAAGATTGAAATAACGTGCAATAAATTCTGTTTGGTCACTTCTGTCCATCAATATTCCTTTTTCTATTAATTGTTTTAATAATAGAGCACAAAATAAGAAAATTGTAATTTTTGTAGAGCGTGACTTACGATTTAGCGGAAGAGCTTTCAACAATACAGCGAGTGAATCCAAATCGAACAAGACGAGATATAACGCACTATAGAGGATTCAATCCAATGACATTTTCCACAGAACAAATGACCTTCCAGGAATGTCCTGGTCTGTCGCTTGTCACTTCTATCCATCTCTTTAAAAATTTAGGAAGAAACTGTTACTTCAAATGCATAAGATTTAAAATATTGGCATCAAAATTACTATACAAAAACAAGCAAAATTCTTTTAAATTTTATGTTAAATAAATTGTCAGCATGAAAGAATAATGACGATTGTTATTAAAGTCAATTTTAAAAAGTAAATTTAGATGCCATTATTTTTTAGCATGCTGCATATCTGGCGAACGAGGAGCACCAGGCGATGCTGGTCTTCCAGGACTTCCTGGAAGTCCTGGTCCAGACGGTGCACCTGGTAGGCCTGGTGCTACGCCGAATGCCTCTTGTATTCCAGAAAGAATATTCGAACCACCACCGTGTCTTCCATGTCCACAGGGCCCACGTGGTGCACCTGGGCATCCTGGATTTCCAGGTGATCCAGGAGATCCTGGCATACCTGGAAGACCTGGTAATTCTATATTTTAGTTGTATTTAGAATTGTGTTTCATTCTTTTTCATTTCAAAATAATTACTCACTTTGCACAACTTCAGTATTCTGGCGAATTAGAATTATTTTTCAAAATTTTTTTTTTGAGGTACTGATGGATTGCGCGGTAAGCCTGGCGAAGATGGACCACCAGGTCCTGTTGGTCCAGAAGGTCCTGCTGGACCATCCGGCGACAAAGGTTTCACTCCGCATGGGCATGTTATTCCTGGCCCACCAGGTGACCCAGGTGATCCAGGACCATGGGGACCACCCGGGCATCCAGGTTTGTCTATTCCAGTCAGAATTTGTTATTAGAAAAAATTTGTTGAACTGATATTATTTTTTCTTTGTTTCAAAATGACACAAGTTATGAAATACGCAGTAACTTTCCAGGACCAAATGGTGAAGATGGTTATGCCGGACCACCGGGCGAAAAGGGTTGGCCGGGACCACCAGGTCCTCCCGGTTTAGTTGGACCACCTGGCGTACCAGGACCTGGAGGAGAGCAAGGACCCGCAGGTTGGTTCTATACAGAAAATTCATTAATTTCCACCTGTCTCGAAATATTTTGAAACTGAAATATCAAGAGGAGAAAAACTCCAAAATAATATGAAAAGAGCTCTGGTAGTGTCAAAATCAACAATGTTTAAAGAAAACACTGCTTAATCTAGAACTTCAGGAACTCCTGGTACATGCGTTTGTCAAGACACAGAAGTAGTCATCGCTGACACGTCCCGTCAACAACCTGGTGCAGAAAAAACAAAAGGCAAACAAGAAAGAAGTGGTAAAAATATTTATCAAGAGGAAAAACTGAAAGAGATTTCGGGGTATCAAGATTTGCAACAGCCAGATTTGCTTTCCATCCCTGGCAAGGAAGTTGTAGAAGAGGGCAAAAGACCATTACAAAAAGACAAACAGCAAGAAGTGACGCCAAGTTCGCTGAAAGAAGAGAACCAATATGAGATAGTACCAAGTCCGCTGAAAGAAGAGAACCAGTATGGGATAGTACCAAGTCCCCCATCTGGTATAGCACGAGAAAAAAGCTCAAATAGATACAATCTGGACAGCAACGAGATACCTCAAACAATTGGTTATCAGCAGTGATACATTCTTTGTTGAAGATACTGTCATGCATGCGTTAGGCTCGCAGTATGCACGGGTAGCCCATACTCTTTTTATGCTTAATTAGACTTAACAATCTTATTCCATTTGAATTGGATGCTGAAGACTTACAAGTTATTTCCTTAATTATTCCAAGTTGTTTATGTTCTATAAATTGAGGAATTTTCTAAAATTATCTAATAAAATTCACTTCGTTATCGAGTTTCCCTCCATAATTTTTTAAATTAATAGCTCAATTATAACTACTTGTCTGTCCTCATTTCAATCGCTATAATATTAATTATGTTTGCTCATATATGTATTGAAAAGATCAGTTAATTTATTTCATCAGTTTCCTATAACCTAAATTTTGTTTTGTGATCTTTGTTTCCCACTGCTCCTACCTATTTTATCACAAATTGCTGCATGTCCAGCTAGTGATAATTAGTGGAGCTATAAGCTTTCTATTGATATCACTGATACTATCAAGGTTCAAAAGTCTTCGTGTTACACTCTAAGACTTCTTTCGGTTTCTTTTTGAACCTTAACAAATATTGTAATTCAGGAGAGAGATGCTGTGTTTTTCCATATTTTTTATCCAAAACATTACGCAACTGTGATTTATCTTAAATTTTCATACTTGTCAGAGTTGTTCTGTAATAAATTTAATGCGTTTTGAAAAACATGAATTTCGAATAGACTTTTGAAATAGCTAGAACCATTATCCCCAGACTAGCTTAATTGATAATCCAACTGATAAAGACATCAAAGTGTAAAGTACCATTAGAAATCTCTTTGTTGTTCAGCCGGCGCATTTGATTATTAATATCTCGTACTCTCGCCCTCAAAGATGAGCAGTATTGAGAAAAGTCATTTCTAGAAAGTTTTCTAGAAATTTATGGCGAGAATCGTTCGCTAATTTTATTAATGGTTTCAAAAGAACAAAACATTAGAATTTGCGAATAAAGCCTTGCAATGTCATTTATTAACAATAAAATGAATGATTAAAAATAACGGAATGTTAACACAAATTTTAATTTTCCTTTGGAAAATTGTCTCTTTTTAAATTAGCTTTAAGAATTTAACTCGCTAACTTCTCTTTTACATATAGAGTGACTGAATTTTTGTTCTTATTAATTTTTCATATTTTTCTTCTAAGATTCGCTCAATTACCATTCTGAATCAAATCTTGAAAATTATTGTCCCTTTCAAACTTTTGGGATCCAGAAAAGATCAAAGCATGAGAGAGAAAGAGAACAAATCAGTTCGACGAAATTGAAGTTACAAATATGCTACTACTGAATCTTCATGAAACACATTCAAAAAGCAGATTGCTTTTATCAGCGTAAAATTCACAAACTTAATATAAAGGCAATACATACCATTTTCGAAAGAAGTACAAAAATCAAACTAAAAATTGAAATAGCGAAGAAATTTGAATCTCAAGCTAAGCTTCTTTTCTCGCTCAATTATTTGGATCGAACATTTACAAGAAAAAAGGTAGCCATCTTACATGAATACCTATCTTACACCTTATATGGTCAACATTTTAGGATATGTACGGATTATATATATCTGCCTGATACACTCCCTACTTTTAAATTCCAAAAATCACAATCAATTTTAAATATCTAAACCGATATTGCAATATTTTTCAGTTAGATTATAAACTATTAGGAAACGATTTCCAGTATCAAGTTATTACAAAATATTGAAAGTCCGAGCAGATGCATTTGAGGTCGACTTTAGAACATTTAGTTATAGCTCATATGATTTTCATTTGTGAAGTTCTGCTGGATATTTTATTTTGATTTATTTTGGATCTGTTTTATCATTCTGAATATCAGTTCGCCGCTTATTGATAAAATGCTTAATTTGTCAAAGTTTTTTTCGGACCCATCTGTTGGTAAATAAGAATCAGCAAAATCGTTAAGATATTACAGTTTTCCATTTTGGCAAAACATCGGTTTATATTCTATTGAGTTTTTGGAAATATTTTTTGCTCGCTTTCAAATTCTGATGAAATTTTAGAAAAACTTTCTGAATCAAGTTCTTGCAGATTCTAAGTTTTATATAAAGTTTCATACGAATTATTATCTGTTGGTGTCTCCTATCAAATATCAATCCACAGAGAGATTTAAATTTATGCGATGAGGAGCTTAATCATACTTCCAAATATTAAGCACGACAAATATCCTCGCTAGCATCATTAGAGACATGCAGAAACTGTGTTCCTAATGTTATATGATACTTAGAAATTGAGCTGTTTTAACTCAATAGATAAATGAATTTTATGCCTAATGATTTAACGCACTTTAGACAAAATGAATTTTCATGAATTAGTTGACCTGAAATTAATTAGAAGAGAATAATTTAACAGATCATATTACGGAATTTCCTGAAGAGAAATAGGAGAGGATAGATGACCTTGTTAGACTGGCGTCATATGAGATATACAGATACAGTTAAACTGTTTCAAATGGAACAGTTTCGCTGCGTTACATGACGATTGTTTGAGTCTTTTTTAATATTCCGAATTACGTTTATTTTTCCGTTATAAATCGATCGACCGGTCTTAACTTTTATTCAAATTTCTCTAATGATTTTTTTGTTATCCTTTTTTTGAAATCCCAGATTTTTTTTTTTGCAATTTATGTTGGATTTAATTTAACAATTACAAATTGTGCACATAGAAAAATGATATGAAAAATAAATAGGGACAAAAGGAAGTTGGTTTAAATTGACCTAGCATAGGAGTGATAATCTGGGTCATCGTACTGTTAACACCGAATGTGACTATCTGCTGATGGTAATAAGGCGATCAGTGTCATCAGCAACAGCAGCAGTGGTAAAGGTTAACAGCATAAGAACATACTGCTGAATCACGCAATATTGAAACCATCATATTTTTCTGGTAGCTTCACCTTCATCATTGTGAAATTTGCACTTAATTTTGCCAAAATTGAATCTTAAAAAAGGTAATTTTTCGTACTTTGTTTCAGTTCATGTATTTCACAACGATCTCTGGAATCTCCTAACATTATTGCTTCTGTTGATTTCTGTTGCAGTGTCATAAAGATCAGATTAACTTAGTCTCGAAACTACGTGTACTTTAAATCAGCAAATTTGTTCAAAAAAATTAGAAAAATATTAATATACGTCTGCAGCAGATTAATTAAAATATGAATCATTTAATTGAACTGTGTTCTCATTATTACTTTGTCAGCTCTGAACTTATCATACAGAAAATGTAATGAACTTGTGCAGTTGATTTTTAGGTTGAATTAAACAGTAGCATTAGTTTTATCTAAAGAAGCCTCATGGAAGATGTCATAATCATAAGTTTGCAATTCTTTGCAGTACGATAGGCCAAACTTCAATTTTGTAACTAGTAAAAAGATCAGCTTGCTATCATCTTTAAAAAAAAAGTGCATCTTAAAAATGCAATGTAAAAGAAGACGAACTTCAAAAGAAAATTTCTGTAAACAGTAAACGATAAAAATTGGTAATAATTTAATCGATATGGGATTTCTAAATCAAAACTATTTTTTCCATCTTTCTTTTATTTTTCTTTCCGAAAAAAAAATTTTTAATTCGAAAGAAAGTTAGAAAACGAGTTAAATAACATTAAGGTAACAAATTAAGTATTAGAAAGCAACGAAGAAAACAAACTGGAAATTGATTGGAAATTCTACGCGCTACGATTTAGCGTCTCCCAAGCATGTCCAATGTTTATAGAGCTAACTTCTTTTTTGATTTCAGCATTTATAGTTCTGGATAATTGAATTTAACTTATTTTTTTTGCATTTGCTAATTTCAAGGTTTGCTCACATGAATCGCTTACAGTGCTGTTGGGTTGAATGTCTAGCTCCCTTAGATTTTATCTGTCTAATGGAGTTACTTCTAGCACTATCATTTAATGGCATAGTTTAAAGCCCCAATCCTGTTGGGGCTTACATTTCAGGATTTAAAATTTTTTTAAAACCCAGAAAACATAGCAGAGATTGAAAATAGTTTCATTTTCTGAAAATTCGTAGATCATCATATTTGTTTCTGGCATTTTCTTTCATTTGAATATAATCTATTTAATTTTTATAAACTTAATTTAACTTTTAGGCCATTATTTCTCATTCTTCCTTATAATACTAAACTACAATCCTTTATTAAAATAAAGTGAAGCAAAGAGAAGGCTACAGATCGGTTCGTTTAATTTTTTCGAGAGATATGGAGCGACACAAGAGTACAGAAAGGTTTCTTATTTGCTGGTTCAATTTAGTTCATAAAAATGATAATGCTTAAATTCTAATATCAAACATTTCTTAGTTCTTCAATCATGAAGATGAGATCAGAATTAGTAAAGCAGTTGTAGGCTAGCTATCTGATTTAAGTATTTTAAGATTTAAGGACAAAATTTAAGTATTTTCCATAAAGAATTTTCAGCATGGAACAGTCTTTCCAATCAGCACTGACCATGCGACAGCGCATTTATCACTTTGTTACCGGTCTACAAATCGCTTGTAGTTTCATATCACTACTGATATTGTGTATTACACTACCCGTTATGTATAATAATATTCAAACAACAATTGATTATGTTGATAATGGAATGCAATTCTGTGAGGTATACTATCCAACTCAGTTTCCCAATTGAAAAGAGCTTAAGGAATTAGTCGCAGATTTTATTAGTAAGTTTTTAAGAACTGAAATTGTAGGCTTTTTGCACTTAATTTAAAAAATTTTTCAAAGTCTCTACCTAAATTACAGCATTCAAACGAAGAAGCATTACTGGAAGTAGAACGAGGTAAATTTTATATTGCTTCAAACAGGACAAAACGTCAAACTTTTGATCGGAACGATGATTTTCAGGTTATTTTTGTGATCCATCTGAATTCAATGGTGTTAATACATATCCTGTACTAAAAATTCTTTCGGCTTCAAATTCTTGTTAACATGATTCTTATTTTCTTTTTTATAGGCTTTGAATCCGTTCCACGGAGATTCCATGTTGGATGAAGTGACTGGCATACCAATCGAAACAGAATGCCCGGGTTGTTGTATTCCTGGTCCACCAGGACCGCGTGGTGCAGGAGGTTTACCGGGTAAGCCTGGACCTCCAGGACCAGCAGGCAGACCTGGTATTCCTGGAACAACTCCAAACCAAACATGTCCAATACAAACAAATCGGCCACCTCCACCTTGTCGTCCATGTCCAAAAGGTCCTCCGGGTATTAAAGGGTGGCCCGGATTTCCAGGCGATCCAGGTCCAGTAGGAGAACCTGGAGTAAAGGGTAAGTTCTATTTGTTTGCAATACTTTTTTTTCTAATTATATGCTAACTCCACTTTCAAATATTTCCAGGTAAAGACGGTGAAGACGGTGAACCAGGTGAACCAGGACCGCAAGGGCCACCAGGTTTTCAAGGGAGCCCTGGTGTGCCAGGTGATAAAGGCCCAACACCAGAAGCCGAACTTAAAGAAGGCCCACCTGGTTTTCCAGGACCACTTGGACCCATTGGCCCTCCTGGCCTTCCGGGATTACCTGGGCGAAACGGAATGACAGGCTAGTTTATTTCTTATGAGAACTTAAATTATATCCAAAACGAAATTAAAAAATGTTAATTTTAGGGTCACAAGGAGAACGTGGATGGCCAGGTTTACCAGGCGAGCCAGGCGAACCCGGATATCCTGGTCCAGAAGGTCCACCAGGTGAACAAGGACCTCCAGGTAAGCTTTTCTAGACTTAAAGAAGAATTGAATTTTAGAAAAATTATAAATATGGCACGCCATAAAGAAAATTGAATTTTAGAAAGATTGTAAACATGACACACCATCAAATTAAAATCATCTCTTTGTTTGTAAATTTACCTTTCCAATACATAATCTATTTATCACGATACATCAATTCACATCCTTATTTCTCTGATCTTACCCTCCTGTAATTCAATTTCAGGAGAACCGGGAATATGTGTTTGTCAGAATGTTGATTCAATTGTCCTCGTTAATCCATCTGCTTCTCAACCTCGGATAGCGGAACATGTGCAAGTAAAATAATTTAGCAACTGACATTTAAAACACGTCAATTTAAAACACGTCGATGGCTGGTGAAAATGTAGAACGTAATGGTTAGTAGCAACAGATTAGTATTCTTAAAATAGTTTCCATTTAACTGATTTAATTTCATTATCATAGACTATTGTTCTTCCAGCAGGTCAACAATGACCAAGCAGAAAAATGCACAAGACAAAATAAAATGATTGGTTACTTAGTAAGCATTGCTGATTAAAGAATAAGACATCTCATTTTTTAACCTTCAAAATGATTTGCAAAAAAGAGTGGTAAAGTACGATTATCACTGAGCTATTTTAATTTCAAAAAAGCTCTTTTTGACAATTGATTCAAGTAATTTTAAATTAGAGAGAATGCCTTTAAAATTTCAGTAAGACCTAAAGCTGAAAAATAATTATGCCTTAATCCCATATAAATTCAGTGATGTCCGAAATCCACATTGCTTCTTAGCGGAAATCTATTACACAGATATACATAAAAACTTATTCAAACAATTCAAACAATTTTCTGTTTTTCAGAGATTTTCAATTCATCATTGATTTGAATGTGAAATATTGAACCATTGTAGACTGTTAGTTTTTCTGCTTATTTTTGTTATTCAATGAAGTAGCAATACTTTAACGAGGGGTTGAAACAGATCCTTACAAATGAAATCATTTGTGTCATTGTCGTTGAAATTCGGCAGCCATCTGCGACTATGAATGAATATAAATTGCGGCGCAACTTTGAAAATGTTCCAGAAATTTTGCGAAATTTGTTTAAAACTATTTTAAAATGTATAGTTTGCAATAACCATCAATTATCAAAACTTTGAAAACTATTCTTTAATAAATTTTGTGATCCTAATTATATGATGAATCATGATTTGAAGCTAAGTCAATCTGTGTGGCTGCAAATATATCATTATGTATAGATGCTATTAGTATCAGTAATAAATCTTGCCTTGTTCTTGCCATCGAATTCTGAAAGATATACGCATAATTAGTGCAATTTCTATTTTGTCATAAGGAGGTGTCGACTTGTTGGAATTTTAAATGACGTGATCTGACTGCAACATTGTAAGTGGGCATTCGCATGCTGCTGCAACACCTTTTCTCTCAATATTTCACACTGTTAAACACACAGCTTTGCGTTGTTCCGAAAGAGTAGGGAAATTTGAAACTCCATTTCTTGAAATTTATTATAAATAAAAAAAGAAAATAATGATTGCAACGTATTTTTTTTCCAATTTTTCAAAAAGAACACGCAGCTGGATTTATGATATTGTAAATTTTCGAAATTCATATTGAAATGAAAATGCAAAAGATCGTCAGGTGAGTTGAAGAAGCTCTTCATCAATCAAATTATAAACAAAAACGATATCTGCACACTTTGCAGTTAAAGGCTATCTCAATCCTAATAATTTTTTCGGCTCAAGCATCGAGTCAGATCTCACAAGCGGAGACTCTTTATCCAACATTATTCGACACTTAAATAGTGATTCTTTCGTTTACTCGTAATGTGAGTGTCAAACCTGCAAAAAAGTTATTGCATATTCATTATTTAAATGGAGCTCTGAGCAAAAGCATTTGACGAAATTCTAATTTCAACTAACAAAATTTTATTTTTAATTTGAATTGCATAACCTGCGAAGAAGGTAAGGAAATATGCGTAAAATCCTTCATGTATAGCAGGGTAGAGACGTTGTTTCATTTGTAAACAACGCAAAATAGCAGTTAGCACTCCGATAATTACTGAAAGGCGCAAAAGTTGCCAAACCGTTCGATTCTTATTCCGAAAGCCGGAGATTCTAAATGAGTTCTGGGATTTTTTTCTAATAAGATCAAATTCAGTTTCCATCTTCCTTTTCAAATGTATTAATTTTAAGAGTTTTTTGATAGACTTACGACAAGAAGATCCATATAATGAAAACAAGAAGAGTGGAATAAATAATGCGCTCTGAATATCCGCAAACTGACAATTGGTGTTGAAAGATGTCACCAGCTGATTTGGTGCTCAGTTCGAAATCAGTTTTTTGATTCAACGACCTGAAATTCTTTTTTCATAGTGCAACCATAAAAATAAACATTAAATCAATTGAATTGATTTCATCTTATTCCAAAGTGTGCAAAGTC
Source organism: Mansonella perstans (assembly GCA_037074765.1). Lineage (NCBI taxonomy): Eukaryota > Metazoa > Nematoda > Chromadorea > Rhabditida > Onchocercidae > Mansonella > Mansonella perstans. Next base: position 106,776 of record JBAMDO010000060.1, read on the forward strand.
AAAAAAAGCATTTCAAGATGACTGCATCGATCAAATTTGGCAAATAACTTGAATAATTTCAAACTGACTTTACGATTTCAGATTATTTTTTAAATCCTAAAATTTATGTGAGGGTAATTTTGGCAAGTATAACTAATTTTCGTTTCAAAAACTTCAATTTCCAATGAAAATTTTATAGCATCGAATCGATGTCACTCAAACAAGCGCTGTTAACAAGGAATTACTCGTTGAACAAAAAACAAATTTATCTCATTCGCGACATCTAATTTTCGATGCTTTAAATGACAAAAAGTTTAATTATTTCTGCCCTTTAATATATCTCAGAAAATTTGTTGTAATAAACAAACAGATTAGGAAATCCAATATTTGTTTTAAATTTTGTAACAAAAATATAGAATTGTACAGAATGTGTTGGCGTTTGTAAACTTAGACCAAGTATAGTGATTTGAAAGCTCATTAATAAAATATACCAAACATATCCATGAATCCACACTGGGCTGAACAGGAAGTCGAATATCTGATAATTGAAAAATGAAGCAATCAAGAGTCGAAAGCAAAAATTAATATATTGTCGAATGACTGCTTCAGTTGGTGATACTTCTTCAGATACCAAGAAATTAGCCATTATTTGCCAACAGCCTGAAATATCTTAAAATAATTAAACAATTGAAGGTATTTTTGCTAGAAGTTTTTTCGCTGCCATGAAGACGTGACTTTTTCAAGAATAATTTTTTCAATGAAATGATTAATTTATATTGATTAAGGAACAAAAAAATACTTAAAACAAACATTTAGTGCGTTACCATGCAGTCTGTCAGATTATTTCACATTGACTGTAATCACAGATTTTATTTCTGGTTATCCCAGAAAAATTTTTTCCCGATAAGCTGTGGGAACCACTTAATAATTTCATTATGAAAAAAACTTCCAAATCTCACCCTATTATTAATGAAATGCTTTAGAAGCCATTTAGCATTTAATTTTATCTTAAAATGTGACATTAAATTAATGTTCAAGTGAAAGTATTGTTGGAAGCTGAAATAAAATGATTTATTGATGATTTCATTAAATAATTATTTCTAAACTGTCTTACCTTATTCTACTTCAGCTTTTAGCATAACGAATATTGAACTAAGGGATAGCAATTTTGTATTAGAGAGGAATGAAAATGATGTTGATATTGAGTAGTTCTTGTATCATACGCAAAATTTTCAAGGACGTCCTAAATTTGATTCATCTTGGCATAAGGGTAGGTCGGGATTACATTTTAAAATAGTTCTAGACAACAAGAGAAGTCGAAATTCATAATTAGTGCAATCGTTGTTGATGAATCTGAAATTTTTTTTTAAAAAGATTTTTATAACAGTTAAATGATGGAGATGACATCAGATTGCAACATATGTCAATGTTTTAACACGAAAAAAATTTGTTTAAAGATATTTTTTATCGTTCATAAATTGCAGCGATTTAACCTCATTTTTTTTCAAAATTCATGGCAGTGTCTGACACTAATTGACATATTTGGAACAAATACTTCTTCTACTTTCTATACAAAATGCTGAAATCATTTGTTATTAATTACTGTTGAACTCTTTCAATAAATAAATCAATGAGTTAATGTTGTGACATATTTTATAAAAGAGTGATTATTTCGTGTATTTTATCTTTGATTTGATAAAGTTCAATTTCACGTTGGATTTTTATTGAAGTTCGTGGAAGAGATAAATTCCACTTAGTTCCCTTCTCGAAAACTTGCGTAAAATATTTGCTCCTTTCATTTAATCTGGTGTTTGCTGATAATGTAGGGAATTTCTTAAAAAATTTGCAGGAACAAAGATTAAGAGAGTTAACTTTGTGAAAAGGATAACTTTCTTCGACAAAGTAGTACGTCTTTTAAAGGGATTCTGCTGTTGAAAACTTGATCGAAATCACAGATTAGGAAATGATGATATGCATGAAATTATGCTAATATGGATGAGGATGAATTTATTCTATGCTACTTCTTCCTTCCTTGATTAATCCATTCGCTTTATGGTCATTACATTCTCAACTTAGCAAAGTTTGCTAACTTACCACTTAGCAAACTATCACTTTGAGTCTTTGCAAGATTTACAGGAATGCTCCTTCAGAAACCATTAAATAGCAATTAACTTTTTTTGATTTAAACTCCAATTACTTTTATTTATTTCAAAACCATTAAATAGCAATTATCTCGAGGCCCCCCCAGTTATTAGCTAGTTTTTTTTGCCATTGCGATTGAAAACGAAGCTTAAGTTACATTAGCCAAAACAATAATAATTTGTTTTAAATTTAAAAGTTAATGATGCAAATTAATAACAAATGTTTGCTGCTAATTTCCTGAATATTATGATCTTAAGTTACAAAATTTTTCTGCAGTTTGAAATATATATCAGAGAAACAAGAGCAGCTGCCTTTCAATCGTCTTTACAATCCTTTCCTCTCAAATCAAATTCATATTTAGAATTAGATACTCTCAAACTTTTCAACTTTTTCTTGCTCCAAGATGCAGCTTTTCTTCTTTGTAACTATAAAATCTTTCTCCTCAGCCATTACAAATTGTGGGCAACAACAAATTCCATTGTAAAAACGACATGTACTTACACTTTTTATTTCTTATCTTCGAACCCTAGACGCTCCTGTCAGTGACATCTAATTGCATTTCTTTGCTCAGTTCAAAAAAATTTTGTTATATTAAAATTTATTCAATTCTTGTGACAATTCACAATCGAATTTTTTATTTTCAACATTATTAGAACCAAAATTCATCATATTTTTAGTATCGCGGAAATTTATGTTGCTTACATCTTATATATGTCACTATCTCTAAACGGTCTACAGCTTCTCCCACATATGTTTTTGATCGTTGACGAAATTTATATAATTTTGCAGATTTAATACAAACTGTTTGAAGTTAAATGTTTGATTTTGCAAAACTTTCGGTAATAAAATTGGTGATGTTAACCGATAGGTTCAGTAATTTTCAAACCTTTTGATAATAGTGATTTCATATGTACTTAACTGCTCATTTATCAGAAATTGAAATAGCATAAGGACATTTGAAACTACTGGAAACATAATCAAATAAATCTTCTTTTTGCACAGCTGCTCCCATCCAGCAAGTAATATCAGCAGAGATCAAGTATCGTCTAATTACACAACTTCTTCATCTTTCCTTTTATTTTCATTACTTTATTTCTAACTTTGAGTTATATAAATTTATCCAATTCTTTTTTGCAATTTTTATCTACACTACAACCTATTAGTTGTATTTTAATCTCAGTGATAAAATTTTTTTCTTCATATCTTCATATTTTTTATTAACAGATGGGGAAAAAGTATAGGAAGGAAACAAAGTACGAGGAAAAACGATGAAAGGAAATTTGTTTTATCCTTAATCACAATTACCGTATCTGAGTGTGATAATACATTAGTCATTTCAAAACTGATGAAAGCAAAAACTTCCAGTGACTCAATTACAAATGTATTTTAATTTTAACTGTATCTCTCTCTCATATTTTTAACCAGTCATAACTGAATTTTCAAAGATTATGCATAGAAATACATTTCTATGAATAAATCTAACTGATCGTATTCTTATACTTCGATTTCATCTATTCTATCGAATTTTTCACAAAACAAGTCGAAAGTATGATGCAGGAGTAACATTCTTTAGCATCATTTCATATTTGCTATACTTCTTATTCATTCATTAAGATGATTCAGCTAATGATTTAGTTTTAACAAAAATTTTTTGAAGAAAAGTTTTGAGGTTGTAATAGAATTTAAGATAACGAACTGGGATAGGTGTAACAGCCAAGAGAAATGAGTTCTGATTAATCAATCAATAAAAGTGATTCATTACTAATCCTCACGAATTAATAACTTTTCTTGTTATCGCTTAAAGTTAATTACTAAGACCGTTAGATTGTAGTCTCTCATCTTTGCAAGCCTACTTTATCATTATGATTAGTTGGCTTTCAAGTTATTATTACGACATGCTACCCTTCATTTACTCTTGCTTCATAGCACATAGGCACTCTCTATTATCATGAAAAATTTTCTCATCAATTTGAAATTTATTGGGCTTTTTTTTTTTCCAAACGAGAGAATTTCAGAAGTAACCTCGAGAAAAATTTTTTCAATGAAAACTCAAGATTTTCAAACGATTGCTTCAACAGAGTGATTAATTCTTAAAATACTGGTCCTGTGGTAAACAATAAAATGGTCAGAAGTAGCGTGATAATTTCTCATTAATAATTGAAATTCCGCTAACACAAAAATCATTTTTCAATTGATATGGATGAATCACTCCCTTATTTACAGAGCAACATTAGTATTGTTTATCTTTCTCGAGTGAAATACTTACCTATACATACGTAAGCTTACACACATATGTTTCGTTGATGAATGATTGTTTCGTGAACTTTAAACTAAATTTTTGAGCTTTCATTTACTTTTGTATATTTGACTTTTCGTTTGCTGGAAAAATTTTTCAGTCCTGGACTTACACCCAAAATGATCTTAAAATTTTCAAAAAAAAATTACGAGCAAAGTTCCGTGAAGTTTTTCAAAACATTTTATTGCTTCATTTATTGAAATCTTTGTCAATTTCTGATTTGGAAAATATGTTTGTTTAAATTGATGCAATTTCAAATTCACAAACCTAGCCGATTTTGTTGAGCAACTCGAACCTCTTCCGAGAAAATATTTTTTCCTGATATTGGCACGAATAACGGATTTTTCCAAATTCTCTCTAAAAACGATTAAAATTTCCTATCATTTCGCTTAGTGATTTCAATTCAGTTTTATTTTATTTATTTTTTCGTTTCAATCCGTAATAATCAAACATTGAAAATTTTTAACATCAAGTCTCTATTTTCTTAAAAATATTTTCTTTCTTTGTTTCATTTCTTTTAAATCGATTCACTGTGCAAAAGTTGGCCGTAGGCAATCTTAAAATCTAAATTTTGAAGCTAGGCCTTGTATTCCGAAATTAGAAATTTGCCTGTTCGGCATTTTAAGATCTAATTTTTCCACTTCTTCATTCTTTTCTTTCAGTCAAAAACTTCATTTTGCTGATTCCTCCTACATTCATTCTTCCCACCAAAATAGAAATGCATTAAAGTATAAAGCTTAATTGTTTAGCAGATTCAAGTGATGAACTATGCTTCAGCTACTGCAAGAAAAAGTTTTAGAAGATAAGTGCTTGATTAAGATTTGACATTTTAAGGACGCTAATACATCATTACGAAAGTTATGAAGCGTAATCTTATTAAATTTATAATGAACTAACGTAAAAAAATCGAACTTGAGGCTCCCTTTGATTCAGGAAAATATCCCTAAAAAGCTTTGCTTAGCTTCAGAAAAATATCAAACGTAAATGTATGCTAGTCATAAGTATTACTGATTTTCTTCTTGCTATTCAACTTAAAAATGGCTTGATTTATAATAAAAAGCAAAGTTATTTACAACAAAATTTGATATAAAGTTTAGATTTTAGTTTAAGTATTCTCGATTTTTAAAATTTCAACTTCTCAGGATGGATTTAAAATAGCTCTGCAAAAATTCACTTTCGAAATGCACTAAAACTTACTTTGCATGAGTTACTTTTGAACACATAATTCGCGCCATGTGTAATAACAAGTATGAAATTTACTTAAAAAATTTAATAATTCTAGTGAGATGCAGCGACATATCGTCTGCTTTTCTTTACAGCTCTATTCGTATCATTTCGCCAGAAACTTTTCCTCAGAACAATTTATTTTTTATTTAAAAACTAAAAAAGCTTTGGAAAGTATTGAAGTTACAATGATTTTCAATACTGAATACCATTAGTCTTTCTATATAAAAGAAATCAGAGTCGAAATTAAAACATGGAAGAAAAGTAGCTTTTAATGCTTTTTAGAAAACCTGAAGATAAGAACAATAATATTTAAGAGAAATTTTGGTTTAATTTAGAAGCATCAAAAGAGTAAAATTCGGGATGCAATTGAAATGTTTTATCAATCGATAAAACTGAGATGAAAATCTATTTTTGAGCCATTTATGTTTTTTCAGAGAAAAGGAATGAAAAATTACTCATTACTTCAGAAGTTGCGTCAACGTTTCTAATGGGTATTAGAACCGAGAATAATTGGATATCGATGGGTCAGCGTATCGCCAAGCATCACATGCAATCCGGCGTTAAACTCTATCATCGACGACGACCTCAGCAGGCTATGGGTCGTTGGCGAGCTGCTCTCCGCCGACTTACGTAGGCCACTTTTCCGCTATGTTTTTGCAACCACTTTTCATATTTGATTTTAATCTAATCTTTCTGAACATTGTTGACCTCAAAGCTACTACCGGAATTCGGAATTCGAAATCTACCGGAATTCGCGATTTTTATTGCAGAAATGCAGAGGACCAGTTTATAACGCTCGGATATATGGCACAAGCATGCTGTGATACAGGCAATTACCAGCAAATGTTGACATATGCCTTGCAACAAATGGAATTGGCCAATATCCAGCAAGATGATTTCATGAAAAGTGAAGCATTTCTGAACCTAGCTAAAGCATATGAAAGATTGGCTGACTTCGGCAAAGCAATTGGCTACAGTCGTGCTAGTCTACAATATGTAACCATGGATCCAGAAACTCATGGAAAAGCGCATCTCGGTGCCATTCATTTTCTTTTTTATCCAAAATTTCAGATTAAAAAAATCTACAAAAAGTGTTAGATGGAGAATGAAAAATGCATGTTTGTATTTATTGCTATAGATTTCATATTTTAAGACATAAATTTCTGCAAAGTAAGAAATATTAAGATATGGCTCTATTAGTTTCTGTGATGTGCAGAATATCCGATATCTCAGTTTGTAGATATGAGTAAGAAGCATAACTGAAAGAAACATTTTTGACGAAGATTACTTAAAAGCAAAATGAGTCTACTAAAACAATAAGATTCAATTGCTACAAAGAATATCTACATCGATTAGTCAAAGAGTAGAATAATTATGGAAGGATTAAAGGTCAAAATAAATATCTTTTCGGCAACCAGCAAAAGAGAGTTGCGGTAGCTTCCTCCGGAAAAAAGAAAATTCTTGAGATTTATGGTAAATCATTAAAATATTGAAGAAAAATTTCAACTATCCTTTGTTTTTGACAACAAAAGCAACACAGTAAGAAATATTAAGGTATGGCTAATGCACTGTAGGAACTTTTATTCAAATCAAATTCATTGATTTTATCGAGCTTTCAAATGACTCATAACAATGTCATTTATGTATTAAAAAAATTAATATTGAAAGTTTTACAACTAAAATAATTGAATTAACAATACTCCATTTGCATTTATGTTATGCATTATAGTTGTGGCCCTGTCACGGCTTGGATTAAGTCAATTCCAAGCTAGCCTAGATGCATTTCAAAAAGCGATGTGTGTCGCAAATCAGTATTCTGAAAGGCTATTGGAATTACAAGTGTGTATTGGACTTGGCGTTCTTTTCACCTTGCTTAGGTTTCATGTTTTTTTTATAACTTTGATCGCTTATGCTTAGTAAAAAAATTTTATGAAAAGAATACTTATCAATTGTAATTGTCAAATTGCAAATATTAGGGATTTATCGAAAGCGATTTTATTCTTGCGAAATGCATTAGCAATTCTGGAAGGTGTAACGATCAATGATTCGCATGCAAATTATCGTAGCGTTGCACTTTATCACTTATCAGTTGTTTTACGGAGAAATGGTTCACTGGTAGATGCGAAGGCAACATGTGATGTATGTTTTCCTTCCTATTTCAAAACTCAGATTTAAGATAAATGCGCTAATCTCAAATAAAATCTAAAAATGTGAAAATTCTTTTCTTTTTTGATATCAATTAGACTTGACAATTATTTTGCATATTCTATTTCAAGAACTTACTTGAGTTACTACAGTTAACACAGAGCAAAGAGCAAGCAAATTCGAGCATCGATCGTGATCTGCAATATTTCTGCAGGAAGCAATGAAGTTGGCGCAAGAAACTGGCAATCGTTCCGTTTATGCTCGTTGTTTATGCTCCATGTCTAATATATGTTGTAACTTGGGTGAATCTGAAGCCAAAGAAACTCTCACTGTATGCTTTTGAGCCAGCAACTTATAATAACAAGAATATTGTACTTAACATAGTGAGCATACTTTAAAAGGATACAAAGTCGAAAAAGAACAAAAGAAGCAAAAAAGACGCAAAATATCACTGAGTTCCGAGTAAATCGGAATTAATTGTGGCTTATTGATATTCATATCAAACTGATACTTCCTCAAGATCGTATCACACAGATGAGCTGGTTTCGTTATGAAGAAGCATATCGAATAATGCGTCAAACGAATGATCGGATGGGTGAAGTATTAGTTCTAGGTAGTATGGCTAAGTCAGCTTCCGAATGTCGCACTTTTTACACCGGTAAATGCGAGTGTCAGGTCAGTTATCTTTTTTGATCAGCCATTAGTAATATTAATGAATTGTTATCTTTGAATATAAAAAGTTTGCATATTCATTGCTCATTTCAAAAGCAAATTCATTTTTTCGTTGCATACGATGTCCTTTTTCGGCAACTTTTTTAAATCCGAAACTAATACCAATTCGTTGATTATTTATCGATTGTGCAAATTTACGATTGGTTCAATATTTGCAGGCGATTCGGCTCAATAAAAAATGCTTAGAAGTAGCTAAAACGATCGGATGTAAGGCAAGTAGTTATTCCTCTTGAAATCATCATTCAATAATTAAATCGGCAATCAATTCTGAATGAAGTTTAGTAAAACCAGTTCAATGATTTTTGGTACAGTCGATTTTTTTTAGTTAAAATATGTTTGATTGTTTGAAAATACTGTTTGAGTTTAAATCATTTTCAGTATGCAATGATGAAATGTCATCTGAGGCTGCAGGATCTTTACAATCAGCTGAATGATGAGGATAGTGAAGAGTTAGCCAAAAAAGCTGTAGCATCATTGACCCAAGAGATGGAACTATTTTGCAACTTCTGTGGACAACGATATGGACTACAAGATGCTTCCTTGCAGGCACTACGATGCTCACATATTTTTCATGAAAGGTCTATATGTATATATTGCAAAAACTTATATTTTTGAACAAATATGAATTTAACATACAAGTTAAAATCTAAAAATCCGAAATAAGAAAACATTTTAATCCTGAATGTAAATGATCCATTTCCGAAATAAATCATTATTTTTCCCACATTCTTGGAAATTCATTTGTTAGTGTTGATGAGCGTCTTATAAATGTATGGTACGGAAATTATTCTTTCCATATTTGAAATGATTTGAATCAGGAATATTAAATTCTTTAAAAGAAAATTTCAATTTCTTAAATTTTAGTTCTAGCTCTCATTTTCAGACTTTAAAAGTCAAAAAACATCTTTTCAGATGTTTACAGACATATTTGGCGGAATGCTTAAATCCAAATTGTCCGAAGTGTCAATGCAAAGCAGTGCTCATGGAGAGTTTATCAGTGAGTACACCATCCATTTCATCAATTATCGCTAGTCCAAAACAATCACTTACATTTTCCGGTACGTTTATCTAACTTGTAAGTACAATGATAACAGCTTTTCGCAGCAATAATAAATTCAATCGATAATTATTTCTAAAGACGGTATACATATTTTAAATTACTATTCAAAAGATTTGTTTAACTTCTGCATTAAAAAAAGTTAAATAATACGGTTAGGACTCGTTCTTCACTGCTTTGCCTTATTCGTTTAAATGTTTCATTCATACAGATAAATGTGATAATCCTGCAGAAATCATACCAGTGTGGTTCACTGATCAGATACCAGAATCGTCTGACACTCTTAGATTATCTGCATTCGAACAAGCTAAATGTGAACGCCGCCTATCTGTTCCATTGCTTCCAGCATTTCGAGAATTAAAACTAGTTCAGACTGATGCCAAATCATCGCAAATTTTTGCTACTACGGTACCTCCAACAATCGGATCTCTGCCAGGTAAGTCTTCATCTCTAATTTCAACGATTGCAACCAGAATCGAAATTGAATAAGACTAATGTGTACAATCATATTTAAACTTTTTTAGAAGGAACTGTCAAATTCACTTTTTGTATTTCATTGTATTTCATTATATTTCATAATGTTATATTTCAAAATTGTATTTTATTCGCATAATGATCTAATTCTTTTTTAATTGTATTTGATACGTCGCTGACAGTAAAAAAAATTCGTCTGTCATTTTGTTATCCCTCATATTTGCAATTTCAGTAAATGCATTGCCCAGTCCTCAGGAATATAAACCATTATCGCCATCAATTTGCAAAGTGGATGGTACTTTGCCAGTTTCTTCGGTACTTAACTACTCGGAAGAAGAACTACGGAGGGTACCAACCATCACTGATATATAGCGTTTCGATTTCTTTGATTTCGTTTTGTTATTTTTCTTAACTTTGGGCAACTTATATTGATTTTAATAAGTCATTATTCCTTTTTAGAAATTTTCTTCTTTGTCTCGAGTTAAGAATTCATAGCAAGATATACTTACGAAATGACTGAAGGTTGAAAACAAAAGGATCTACAAAAATTGTTTGAAACTAATCCGTGATTATAGTTTTCTTTTATTTAGAATTTGGAAATATTGACCAAAAACCATTTTAATACCAGACAAAATCTGAGACAAAATTTTTCTTCAATTTGAAAACTATTCCAAAACTTCATTTAAATTCATTTATTGTTGTGTCGTCGCCAACTGATCTTAAAATGCCACATTTTTTCCTTCTCTTTTGTAATCCACTTGCCAAAAATCTTACCATTTCTCTTATATTTGTTCTGAATTTCTTCATATGTTTTGAAATATTTTTATGCAATAAATTTGATAATAATGGTAAACCTTTAGTGAACAAAATAATTTTCGGAAATTTTAAATAAACTTTAAAATTTGAACAAAGTGAAAAATTTTTTCACTTTCCGAAATCTTCATGCAAATTCTACAAGCATAAACAATAGAAGGGAGTTCCATTTTATATTGTCACACTATAATAATAATAGAAAATTACACCGATCTTATCGCTGTTTAAATGATTCATATGTTGTTAGATTCACTGAGGTTGAATGTTGATTCACTTTACCAAATCAAAAATGCATGACATTATGGCCAGTTTGCGCTGTCAGAAAGCATATGTCTCGTTGAGCCCTAAGCTCTTCGAAACCGAAATATTCACAGATACATTTCTCACATCATCATTTCAAATATTTTAACAATACCAATATGCGCCGGCTTTTGCATGCCTCTTCACTTCCTTCAAGTAATACTTCACAAGTGTAACGCTATTAATTCAATTGGTAGATTTTCTGGTTCTCTTTGCTAACGTGCTTGCTTGTGCGTGGGCATAATTGTGTGCAATCCAACAACTATTTTTTTTAGAAAATTTTTATGAAATCCTTTCAAACTATCATTTTTAAAAATTATAGCTTCGGATTTAAGCGAGTCAAATGTCGCTTAACAAGCACAAATGTTTCCCTTTAGCCAAATTACATTTCGAATCGCATCAACGTGTGCATTCAACAATGCTTGCAATGATCATCTTGCAATTTAGTATGCAAGATGAAATGTATTCACGTTTTTTGATTATCTAACATGTATTGTATTATCTATTGTTACATACTAATTAGTTATATCCTTCAGTTATCAGTATTTAACACACTTTTTCAATGATCATCATTGATCGTTATCACTTGTATTTATCTTTAATCCGATTATTTAGATGCACTTTTTCTTACCACTATTTCACTATTCAGATACGCACCTTGCCAAAATGCTGAATGACAAATCATTCAGAAGCAAAATTCGTTGTCTGTGATGAATGTAATTTAAAATTTAAATTTAAATGAAAAGAAGCCTTTCATAAAATGCATCAATTTTTATGTGTCATAATGGGACCTTATCTCTGTAAAGAGTTGTTAATTTTTTCACTGAAAAGCCATTCCATTCATTTAGGAGGACATTAACAAAAAGTTTTAATTCTTTGCAAAATGTTCCACATTGTTTTTAAAACCTTTCTGTTATTTTTGTTTTCAACACAAAGTGTTAACTCAATCCCAGGAAAAGAAAAAGAAAATATGGCCTTTGATCACGAGTTATTATTCCTTCCCCCTTCTCTTGCTAGTTCATATGATGAAAAGTGAAGTGAACTTAAAAACACTTGGCGATGAATTATGAAGGCTCAGAAAAACACAAATGCAATATATCTAGAACTCAAGCTTCCAACTCAAGACGAACTCAAGCAACAAGCTTTCACTTTCTTCATTTGTTGCTGCCCACCCGATAAAAATTCTTCAGTGGCTCTAAGCTTTAATTCCTTCTATATCTTAAGCTAAAACAATTCTCATCTGTTTCAATTAAATTTTCTTATATTATCCAAAAAACAATAGTGATATATTTAAGATAAAAGTTAAAGGAAACTCCTTCTTATTCAATTCTCATTTTCTGGAAAACAACTTGTGTCTGATAAGTCGATCTGAGTCCGGAAAAATGAACAAGCTTCTCTTCTACTTCACAAACATTTCATTCATTGAATCATTTATGAAAATATTTCTGCTTCCACCATTCATAAAATAGTTAAACTATTTAGCTCTAATTAGTTTCTATAAGACTTAGTGATTTATAATCCCGTATTTAATGTTGTTTACGATAAAATAATGGCAAAAATTTGAGCTCTGAGCTGACCGCTTACAATTCCTCTGTCTGTAAACATGTAAATAAACATATAAATCTGTAAACATATAAATCATAATCTTTCTTTGCTTTCCTTCTCTCATGTTACACATGCCATATATAGGCATCTAAAATCTAAATCAATTGAAATTTAAGCAATCAGTAATGAAACTCTTTAATCTAAAATTAATGCTGAAGCAAATCGTGTTTTCCAGTCATCTGTCACCAAAAAGAGCATTAGTAAAAAGATAAAATGGTGACCGCCACTGCACTGTTCATTTCTTTCATTTCTGTGCAATTAAATTTATGTGTTGCTTCAAATCTTGATGCTTACTTACTTATTTTATAAGAATCCTTCCAATTATTTTAAGTTCTGAAAGATATAGGTTGGATGTTTGAAAAAATAAGCCTCAAATGACAAATGGCTTCCAACTGTTGTCTCAAATTTTCGAAAACATTAAAGAAAAAAAAAGGAAAAAAAACGTTTCACAAATCCTTCCTCCAACATTCTTTTTGTTTAGTTGAACACTTCAATTTCTCACCTATTTTACATAATTACCACTTTATTTGTTTTCTGAGAAGATAACTGCAATGCCTTTGAATTTCGCAAATCCGTTTAAGCACAATGAAATTCGGTTAACTTGAAGAGTACTGTAACATATTCCAATATAATTAAATTGGAGAGATTGTTTTGGTCTGGAATGAAAAATGGAATAGAGCAATTTTTTTTGATAACATTTTAGTCCTTCTTCATTTTTCAAATTTTTTGTCAGCTTGGATTTTTGGTAAATAATGCAAATTTTTTACTTTTTTCATGTTAGACTTATTTTTCAACCTGTTATTATCATATTCTCTGTCAATAAAAGTTTCTGAATTGACATGAAGGGATTGATATGACATAAGATTGACATGAACTTCCTATCTTTAGGTCAGAATGTTAGCTTCGAAAGTGCAATAAATTTTGTTTTGCCCAGCAAAACTCTCGAGTTACGTCAAGACTACTTTCATAGTATTCGAAACATTTTCCTGGGGCTATGATGAAGTTTTCATCTACACCAGAACGATCAGAAAACGTTGTTGCAAAACATTGAAAAAGAAAGAAATACATTTGAGATCGATTAACGCAACAAATTCGACACATCTTTCACTTATCCGCACACCTCGTGAGTTTAGCTATCTTACCGCAAATAACTGTTCAAATTTTATTTTCTTTCCCTTTTTTTGTCAGTTATTCATATCACAGCTTCTCAGCTATTTCCATAGTATGGGCAGTGCATAGTTACGCCTTATAAGGTAATTTAAGCAATTTAAAATACAGCCTTATTGAAAAAGAATTCATTCGATCCTGAATTTATTCAATCAGGAAAAAGAAAGTTATCCGTGAACTTAGGCATAAACTCATGCATACTCTATTTACATACAATTCATTAATTGTATGTTAATTTTTTCGTAAAATTCTACACCTTTTATTGCTACTTTTCAGGTAAACAATCCTTTTTGACTGCAAAAAAAAATGAGGTTCAACTAATTTCTGGTCAAGTAATTAAACCAATGTATTAATGCATACAGCGATTTTTATAACGAATTTAACTGATGAAGTTTTTTTTAAAATCTGCAGATATACGACAGACAAATATGGCGTATGAAACGATTGCGGTGCGAATGAATCGAAGCAGCAGTGCGATCCCCTGGGGATTTAGTATAAGCGGTGGAAATACCGTACCTATCAGAATTTCCACAGTATGTTATAATTTTTCATTTCCTTTTTTTAAACTTTCGTGAACTGTTCGTTTTCGGAGTTCAAAAATTTTCGGCGAAATCTTGTAACAAGTTATGAGCGGCGAAAAATTTTCAAGAAAAAAAGATTTACCAAATTTCAAAGATTTTTACGGAAGAAGTGCAACTGCATTTTGGTTATGAGATAGCAATGCTCGATCTGAAAACTTTAATCATAATTAAGCCTATTGAGAAAATTATTGTTCTACCTTACATAAAGTAGCCAGTGATACCTGGAATTTTCCGATTTTGTCTGAAGAGAATTACAGATAAATTATGCAAAGAGATTATCGCATTAACTATTATTAGTTAATGCCTTGTAAATTGACCATCTTGTTGTTGAACTTTCCCGAGTCTATTCGACGGATCCATTACTGACCGACAGCGCTAGTATAATAAAATCACAGCAAATACATCTTTGCTATTTTAGGTCGAAATTCAAATTAGGGAGAGAAACGATTTTCCAAAAAAAACTTTGAAAAAAAAAAATTTATTCAAATCTTGATTGAACTTAATAAAGCATCAATTCAATCACAGAAAATTGCCAATTAGCTAATTTCAAAAGATCTTAATTTAAATAAATTGAATCAAAAGTAGTGAAGATGAATTCACATTTCAGTGCTACGTGTTACAGTTGATAAAAAATTTATGGATATTTATATATGGATATTCTTTTCTTAAACAGCATTCTGAGGGAAATATTGACGAATGTGTGTATTATTGCCATGTTAACAGACACTAGTAACTACAGAAGTTTTCTTCCTGGTCTTTTCTAGCTCGAACAGATAATAATTATTTTTTAATAAACATATCTATATGTTTCAGGTTGAAAAAGAAAGCCTAGCGGATAAAGCTGGATTACAAATAGGGGACACAGTCATCGAATTTTCCAATCACACTACGAAAGGGATGTTATTTCATGAAGCAAAAAACATTGTCGAAAGAGCTTCACTCGAAATTCACATGCTTTTGCGAAGGTTTTTTCTCGTACAAAATTCTTATTCCTGGAAAATATTGACATGAATGACAGTACTAACTTATTTCTGCTGTTACTGATCCTTTTGTATTATAAGTGCATTAATCTCTTTTAAGATAAGTTACATCAAGTTTTGATTAGGTCAAAATAGTTTCTGAAAAGTAAAAATAGGTCTTTTGAAGATGATGAAAAATCGATAATATTCTTGCATCACTATATGATCATTCTCTTTTTCAATGATCATTTCCCTAAAATTGCTGGTAATTGATGACTTGGAATTTCAGACAAGTAACGGAGCATATATGTATTCCATGGGAGCTAACCGAAAAAAACAACAAAATTACGGTGGATCATATCAAGCCTCATGCTGTCAATTACAATTATAATAAGGTGAAAAATTTAGCAATAAATCTGAAATTTAAATCATTAATATAAAATAGCAACGGTTTTTAGAAAAAAAAATAATCCCTCAACATCATGAATGAATCATCCAAGTACCGTACGTCTTCAAACAGCAACAGTAGTTATGAGATTATTACGTTTACAGAAATCAAGAGTACAGATGAAATTTTCTGCCTCTCATATATGTAAATAGAAGTCACCTTTTTGAGACAAGTGAAAAGACCTTATCTAGAAATCATTGAAAGCTTCAGCTAGTTCAAGAAAATTGCAGAATAAACAGTAGTTTATAAATTCCGATTCTTTCCTTTTTAGCCTTTTTCTACACAAATTCTTTCACTAGTATTTTAAGTAAACAATATTTGTTTCAATACAATCTCCAAAATGAAAGAGAAATGCAGGGAAGTCCTTTGAATCGCCCATTCAATCTTAGCTATCAGTCAGCTGCACCATTTACGAATGTAACGAATACGGAATCTCCATACGCCCAAAGTAGACGCTTTCAGGACACCCACAATGTTAAAAGCTACAGGTATTTGACTCGTATCACGTTATTATAGTCTGCTTATCCATAATTGATGAAATTATGAACTTTTATTAATTTCCTAAGTAAGCAATTTCTGTCTTGTCGATGAAGTGAAAAAAACCATGATTATAGAGCAGAATCACGCTATGGGAGTGAATATGATTCTCGCGGTAAGCCGATGCCGGAACGTAACGTGCCCATAGCGCTCCAGACCTCAGCTCCTTCATCTGCCTTACCTGTAACACCAACCAGCTACAGGACTGGTTTGGATAGCAGAATTTATGACCCAGTTCGTGTTGACACGAGTACCCCTTATAAAAATGTCGGATATCCTTCTTCTGGTTCTGGTCATGGACATCATCCGGTAAAAAGTACATCTACAAAACCAATATGGAAAAACACTGGGCGTAAGTTTTTTCCATCTTCCACTTTGAGTAACGTTACAATAAGATGGACTATACTAAGCTAATAATAAAAAAGCAGCGTGATTTGATTTGTGAAATACTACTCTTAAAGTTACTACATGTTCTAGCTTGAAAAATTTGGCAGTAGAGACAGACATAAGACTCTATTAGGCGGTGTCCCCAGCTTTCTCTAGCCAAAATAAATATAATGGTCTGTTTAAGGAAGTCAAAATATTATTTAGTACATATAGTTTTAACTCAATATTTCATAAGCATTTATTTAATAAAGTTATCCTAAATTCACATTTTATCCCAGCAAATTTAATAATTTTATATTTCATACAGCTCGAACACTATTTCAACACTCACCACGTACGGAGCGTCAACTGTCACCACATGCAACAGTACGTCATCTACAATACAATTCTCCAATAAATCTTTATTCGCCACATAATGCTGCTGAACAATATATTCGACAAACTGGCGGA
Source organism: Mansonella perstans (assembly GCA_037074765.1). Taxonomy (NCBI): domain Eukaryota; kingdom Metazoa; phylum Nematoda; class Chromadorea; order Rhabditida; family Onchocercidae; genus Mansonella; species Mansonella perstans. The sequence continues at coordinate 124,075 of JBAMDO010000060.1, forward strand.
CTTTTTGGCACTGAGTAAGTTTTTATTTATGATGAAAAAATGTAACTTGAAAATTATGTATTTATTGCTTCCATAAGAGGAAATAGAAAATCATTCATTAAATTATTAAATCCATTACATCGAAAAAAATTTTTTTTTAAGATTATTTTAAAATTTTCACTGAATATTTAGACCATCATTACAACAACCGAAAGGTGATGAAGTTTATCTAAACTCTAAAACACGTCGTCTGATAGCGGAAGAGGAAGGTCAAAGTACATACGACAAATCCCCATCAACACAAAGTGCGAGCTTTAAGCGAATATCCCGTGCATGCGGTACTCCCGTTGATTAATATAATACTTAGAGGGAATCCGTTGTCCTAACTGGGATAATTTCTGAATTTTCAATTATTTTCGAGATAATTATCTCTAAAATTAAATTGTTTTTAAATCTTTATAGAGCTTTACCAATGAATCAGAGGTTCTTTTTCTCTCTTTCATAGTTCTTTTCGTAGTAACTAAATTTTTGAATTCCTAACGTTTCCTAGCGGTTCATATGGCTGACACTAATGAGTGCATAAACCATTATTGTCTGAAACATGAATCAGAACACGTTAGCACTACAGAAATGTAAGGGAAAAATGAATACGGTTAATTAAATGAATATAGTTAATAATATAATCCAAAATGTGGATAACTGTACAGCAAACAGAATAAATTAATTTGAAATCAGTGTGAAAACGTGTAAAACGTTGCGTTAATTAAAATTGAATGAGTTTAAAAGTGCTTACACATAATAAGTGATAAGTCATTCATTCTATCTTTTGATGATAAATCGATGACAAAAAGTGTTTTTGAAAATGAGGATTGTGAGAAAATGATATTCTCATGGTTGCATTTTCTGTCAGTGATTGATTTTGCATAATTTGTTTGCTTTTTCCGCTTAGATTTTCTCTGTTAACGGAAAATTTATGGCCGAAGTTAATTTATTTTGACAATCTATCTCTTTCCTTTGAATTATCAGTTTAGTATTACTGATGTATTATTTGCTACTAGCAAAGATTAAATCATCAAAATTGTTTATTTGGTATGTTGAACAATAGTTTAATTCATAACCAAGGTATCTTAGCCTTTATTTCTTAATGGAACTCTTTGGCATTCTAATTCAAAATGTGATTGCATAAGAAAGAGTATCACATTGAGCAATTGCATAGTTGATTCTCGAACAACGACCTATTTATTATTCATTAGCTGTACTAATTATGATATTTTGCATTCTTGGTATTTTCATAGATTGCAGATTCAATTTATATTTTTTATATGTTTTTTGATATTATGCTATATTTTATCATAAGTGTAATGGCCGTCATCTAATTAGTAGCTCTTGATGTCATGTTTTAAAATTTACAGCTTAAAGTACTCCATTTATTGCTTGAAGATGCTCCTTATTACTTAATAAAATTTGTGTTTCAAATATCTGAGATGCAGAACACTTTACATTCCTTTGTGTATCGTAAACTTTCAAAAAGACCGTAATATAGGACTGATGAGAAAGCTCTAATAAAGCATTTTAAACTTTATTAATTTATGAAAGCCTGAAAGAAAAATTTCTATCTCTTAAATTTCCATTTGCATTACAGTTTTATTATAAAACTGTAGATTGATAGGCAATATTAGATTGCTCATTCAATGAATTTTTAAGTGATGCCATTTGCTGGTATATGTTCAAAGTAAGACAAAAAAATAGCTAATCATTGCAAACTGAGTAGCCCATTATTTATTCTTCAGGAAAGAATTGTTGGGGAATGTTTTCGGAAATTTTGTGATGATATTGAATTTTGGATATGCACCTTTATTTGGGAATTTAATGGTTATTTACCAAGCAATTATTGCATTTGCAATTTTTGTCTTAAATAAAACAGTTAGTTGAAAGCGAAGATTAGGGTACATCTAAAAATGTAAATTGTTTATGGCTTAGCACTTCTCGATATGGAAAAAGTTTGATGTTGAAAGAAGTGGGCAGTTTTTTTAAAGTTTTCCTTAATAATCAATCACTTATTGTACACATTTCACAGAGAAAATTGTCTTTTAATAATTGATTTTAAATGTAAAATTTGGCTATGGAATAGTGAAATATCAATATTTCAATGAAGGAATCAACACCTAACATTGTTGGTTATAAGAATTGCTTTATATTTTCACTAAGCCTCATTTTAACCTTTAACCCATATCATAACTTCACGTATTTTAACAGTGCTATAATGTTTTACGAAATAAAATTCAGTTCAAGGAAATTCGAAAGGCTAATCTAGCAATTTTATCAATATTTACCTTATGCTCGAGAATATGGAACGAACTAACACGTATTTTATTGCAATATCAATAGAAAGCAGTAGGTTATTAATATCACTGCGTGATATTGAAAAATTTAATTACACAGTGCTGTCAATAATTTACTAATTAAAAGTCCTCTCTTTGAGAATACAAACTTAAACATATTAGTGCTTGTATTGGTAATGCTGATTATTTAGCAAGATTTGATTTGAAACTTTTGTCTTTGATTTGAAACTTGTGTCTTTGATTTGAAACTTGTGTCTTTGATTTGAAACTTGTGTCTTTGATTTGAAACTTGTGTCTTTGATTTGAAACTTGTATCTTTGATCGATCCGTATTACTACAGTTCTGTGTTATAAATCGCTAAAATAAACTAATAAATCATTGAAAAAATTGATTCGAATCAGCATAGTTTAACTTATAAATATCACTTAAATTTTTCACAATAAATAATTTAATAATAAACAAGTTTCACAACAAAACCCACTAAAAAATAGTAGTTCAAATAACTGACACCTTAAGATCAACTGTAGAACAACTACGTACCACCGGATTGTAGAATAGTAATGGTGGTTTGACCGATTACATGAAATGATCTAGTTCAGTTATTGCCAGCGTTGCCGACAAGAACTATGGCATGGTTAGCAAGTGGAAAGGGCAAATGAACAGAGAGTAGTGGAATTGTTTCCTTTAAACTAATAAGTTAACGACCTTTGACCTTAAATTTATTTTGAAATTAACGACGTTATTTTGGTTTTGAACTTTTTTTGGCCCAGTGCTACTACATTAAAAAAAACAGAATGAGGGGTCAATAATTAAATAAAGGGAATTACTGTGAACAATGAGCCTTTTTAATTACTGTGAACGGGAATTACTATGAACCTTTTTGGCCCCTGCTACATTAAGAAAACTTGAATGAGAGGTCAATGGTCAAATAAAGGTCATCGAAATATTGTGCTGATTATGCTTAAATGCTAAAATCATTTATCCTGAAAATGAACAACAGTAATTCCCTGTTATTTTTCCTAACTTCAAAATACTTCAGAATGCATTGGTCACTTTTTTGTCTTTTCTGTTAAATAATAATTTATAATTTTAGGATGAAATAAAATGATGTCAGTTAATGATCGACAAGTTAAAAGTCGTGTAATGAAGCAATCATCCGGCTATATCAACAGGGTATCATACTTTGTCCTGTTTTTATTAAGCGAAATAATTATTGAGGAGTACTGTTGTAAAGGTCAAAGTTCATTTCCCCGTTTGTATGCAATTCTGCTGATCTTTTATCTCAAGATTCATTTCTTTTCCGAAGCCTTTCCACTTATAAAAGGTAAGTGTTCGTTAGAACGTTAATGTCTCGTCGTCATACATTCTTTCTATTGCTATCAAATACCCAAAATTCAACAAATTCATACATAAAGAAAGTTTTCATTTGATTAACGTTGTAAAACTTTTTTTTTTTGAAGAAAGAAGTTAAACTGTTATCACATATATATCTATAGGTAGATAAGTGTGTTCAACTGAGAGAATGAATTACAGATAGAACAACGCACAATTGGTGGTCCGTGCAAACGACGTTACTGGTTTGTATTATCAGATGATTCACCATATCTATACTGGTACAAAAATAAAGGTGATATAAGTTGTGCTGGACGAGTACCACTATCCGGAGCTGCTTTCACTTTTGATCCTCGTGAAACTGGCAGATTTGAAATACAGTTCGTTTTATTTTAAGTTTTTCTTTTTTTTTTTTTTTTTTTACTCGCATGTAGTTTTGACCTAATTATTTGTGGTTAGATTGATTTCAGAAAGAAATTATTCCTTGTAAAATGCTACTATTTGTAGATTTTTATTACATTTCCTAGTGCTTAGATCATTGTATGATTGCAGCTATTAGCTTGAATAGATAAGTTAAAATTTAAGTTTAAATTATTCAAGCATTTAATTTTACCATATAAAGTAAATTTTTATTCCGCTTCTTAGCAACATTTCGAATTATTGACAAGAATTCGTTGTTTAGTATAAATAATGAAGTACATGTTCTCGAAGCAGCGGACAACAAGTCACGTGTTCAATGGTTGCAACACCTTCAGAACAATCGTCGTCGACATTATGAGAAGGAAAATGTTGATGATATACTTAAAATTGTAAGATTTACTGTTTTTATTTTTTAATGTTAATATTTATTAATATTTTTTTGGAAATTCGCTCATTAATTAATTTAATTTATATGATTTACTACCTCTCTTAAAACTTCAGAGCACATCCAATAATAAAGAAATTTCGGTGTCGTAAATACATAGTTCCAAAAAATATGAACTGACACGAGTATTCAGTAATGTTTCTCCCGTTTCCTGCTTATTTTTAAAACAAACTTAATATGACGAAGTATTGAAGTAGTACTAAATTCTTTTAGGAGATCGTATCTCTTTCATCTCACGCGGGAAATGATCACCACAATCCGTCGAATACAGAAGTAGAAAATTTGGAGCAGGGTAAAGATATGGTAGTAATAGATGGACCTCCAGATGAAAAATCACTTGAAGATGAAATTAATGACGTTGTGAGTTGAACTTTCGCCTTTCATGGTAGTTTTTTTATGGAAACATAAGTATACTTTTTTCGATGGTTTGCATTTCTAAAATTTTTGATGATTGTGGCGAAGTTCACAAGAGTTGTTTAAATTTGTTTGAAGTTAGGGCTGTATACATGTTGCTTTAAAATATGTGTGAAATTTCAGACACAATCTACATTTTACCTTAGTTCGGATGGGGAATTGAACGCAAATAGTTTGGAGATGCCGATTCCAGCCCCTCCCAATACCGATGTTTTAAAGAGTGCAGAAGAATTAATTGAAAAAATAACTGAAGAAACTCAAGCAAAGGCGAAAGTACTTGAACAACCAGCGAAAAAGGTGATAGGCAAAGCAAAAGCTTCGTTGCGGTCAGTGCATTTATCATTATCATTAAGCTGAGGTTTTTTTATATTGATAGATATATTCAAAATGTTGATAGTGGTCTCTTTTTTTGCTTCAGTGAACATTGTTGTGAATTTAATGATGTGAAGCAAAGTAAATAAAACATTTTTTTCTTTTAAATATTGAATTTTCTGTCAATGTTCTGATATTTCCTTTTAGAAAGAAAAAGGAAAAAAATAAAGGGAAGGGCAGAGAAAAACGACAGTGGCTTGCAAGCGGGAAATTATAGATTCAAAATACATAAGATGCGCATTTGGTCTCCGTATACTTTGACATATATTTTTTTTTCAGGCTTGCTACATCACAACCACCCTGTGAACATTGCAAAATTGTTAGTTTCTTTTAATTTTGAGATGTATAATGTCGTCGCAACTTCTTTTATATGCTCAAAATATTAGGATTTTTTTGCTGGTTACACAGTGGCGTGTAGTACGCATTTAGCTGAAGAGCCATTACTAAAGCATGTACAGCAGATTTTCTAAAAGAAGCAGAAAAAAATGAAAAAACTTTCACAGTGCATTGTTATTGCAGTTACTTGGTATTGTGAATGAACTTAAAGATCGTTGTTATGAACTTACAGACGAAATAGGAGCCAATCAAGATTTAATTACAGTTCTACGGCAAAGTTTGCTCAAATCAAATCGTCAAATAGAATTAATGTATGCTTTTGTTATTGTATCTGTGTGGTTATTCTATCTATGAAATATCTGTTTCATCTTAGCTTTGTCTAACTCAATACAGGCAGCGTCATTTCAGCAAACGGATGGAAGAGCAGAAAAGTTCTGAGGCGCGAATCAGTATGATTCTGGAAAAAGAAAGCGAGCTTACAGCGTTGCAACTCAATGTAGCATCTTACAATCATGAAATTCGAATTTTAAAAGAACAAAATAAGTAAATATTATTTTTACTTATACAAATACATGGTATATTAATGTATTATAGTTTCTGTTTGCAGAAAGTATGAACAGAAAATTGAAGAACTAAACACTGAAATTAATGCATTTCGTGAGTCAGTACGTTCAAAGGAAGAACTTATAATGAAAATCTACAATGAGCAGGAAGAAAATGATATTATGAATCGTTCAGATGTACTGCTTGATGATGGTACGTTTTCTTTCTGTAAAGGTCTTTCATTTTTCTGAAAGAAAAATGCGTAGTATTCGTGATATTTTTTGTCCATAATGTTTTTCATATTTTTTTTCTTCTTTTTTGTTTTCTTCCTGTTACTTATATATAATTCAAAAATTCAGAGTGTTCCTTAAGCAGAGTACACGATTGCTTAAGTTTTTTCGAGACTTTAAAACTTCTACATTGTTTTGTTTAATGGACGTTGCATTTAACTTATCCATTCATTTCATCTCCGTAAACATCCTCAAATCCGTATGATTTGAGAGCACTAAATGAGCATTGTTTAATTGAAGTGCCTGAAGGAATATTAGTCGACTTTGGTAATAGCTCAACTGATGAAAATGCGCAACGAGTGTTTGATGAGGCAGCCGTTAATGATGTAACAGAAATGCGAGATCTTGTTATGGGATATCGGGACCAAAATATGTTCTTGAATCAGGAACTTCTCGGTAGGATTTTATCCCAAATAAATAGGAAAGAAATCCATTTTTTCCCAAAATTCGTATCTATTTATTATTTTTCTGTATTTCAGAGCTTCAAAAAATTGTGCAAAGTTTGCAAGACAGGGAGCGTCGAATCACTCGACAAAACTTTGACATCGAAGCTTGTTATTATCAACTTAAAAGTCGGTACATTATGGTACTGAATCATTTCAAAGCATCGAAAGTTGATAGTAGAGGTTTGATAATTGATATTTCTTGGTTTGTTGGTTTTTCACTTAAACTCTTCATAAATTCTCAAATCATTTTTCAATTTGTGTCTAATATTTCGTTCATTTTTTATTTTTCAGTTCTTTTTTTTTATTTTAGTTTGGTTTTAAAGTTTTTGCTTCATTTTTCGTAAGAATTTCCCTGCTGATCGTCCTGACGAATAATTGCTATAAGCACAATAGAATTTGCATATCCTAGAACGTAACATTTTGTATGAAAAAGTATAGGTTAAGCGATTCAAACTGTTTGACAAGTGAAATTCAGTTTTGAAGAAAATTTACAGTTTTGGAACCAGGAGTGATTGAGGCGCTAATTGACGAAACAAATTGGACTTCAAACAAAAGAACGTTAAACAACGATAAAATAGAAAGTAAGAATGGGGATTTTTTTTTTATCAGACATTATGCGAATATTGTTTATAAACTGTGTTGCTTCTCAAAATTCTCTACTGTGGAATTTAAATCAGAAATGTGCTTTCAAAACTTTTCCTTCGGTGGATAGAATTTTATTAAAATTATCCTATTAAATGAATTCTTTGTAGCCAGACTTACTGACTCGCTTGGATTTTATTTAAATGACCACAGAAAGAACCATCATTTGCAAGCCACCGACATGTTTGAAGTTGCTGCTGAATTAAAAAATATAAGTGACGAAATTATTGTTCAACAAGAAATGGTGAGCGATATAAATTTTTTCCGAATGATATGGATTTACTTACTGCAGAAATCGTACTTTTTCTGGATAGAGTGTTCATCAAAGTTTATATTTAGTCTGAAATCACTATTTTTTCGATGCTTTCAGGAACAAAATCCACAGTATATAGACTGGCTGCAAAAGTGGGACAGTTTTTTGGTGAATTCCGCAGTATGTCCTTTGAAACACACTGCTGAACTAAAGAATCTGGTGAGAACAGGCATACCAAAAACTTATAGACCAAGAGTCTGGAAGAGGTTATTTTTTATTTTTACAATTTTTATTAGTAATTATTGCACGCTCAAGATTTACATTGTTTGGGAAAGGCTGCTAGTTCTAACAAGTATATTTTTTTTTCGCAACACCTGAGGAAGATTAGTTACAATCTTGCAAGAGTCATATTTTACTTGTTTATGTTTTACATGTTGTATGCGTTTCTTAAGTTCCCTAGTTCCTATTTTCACAGTATTTACTGAATTTCGAGTTAAAAAGATTATTTTATAAGCTTGTCTTCAATTCGTATCGAATTTTTATTTTTTTGAGCTTCTATAAAGTTTTGGATGTTTAATCTTGTTCTTTTGTGATATAAGATATGCCAGACTTACAAAAAACTATAAATTAATAATCCTTAAAACTTGCATTCTAGCTAGTATTTTTTTAGCCTTGTTAATTACGTAGTGGGTGATGAAAAAGCCGATCTCGGTAATGGTTATTATGAAACACTTCTTCGGAAGGTGAATTCTGCTAGCATTAATGCTATGGAAAACGATAGTGCTTTGAAACAGGTTTGCATTGCAATAAATCTGTGTTTGCTAGAAATTTGTTTCTGACATATTCAGACTTGCAGCATTTTTGGTGTTTTATTTTAATTTTTTCAATAGTTTTAGCGATAACTGAACGTTTATGAATGGAGTTATTGCAGATAGATTTGGATTTGACTCGAACATTACCCACAAACAGGTTTTTCGATGAGCCTGCGTCAGAAAAAATTGTTGTTCTACGTCGCGTACTCTGTGCGTATCGCTATCATAATAAATCTGTTGGTTATTGTCAGGTATTTCACTTTGTTCCTCAGTTTTATTACTTTTTTTTATTATTTTCTTTCATTTTTTTTCAAACCCCAATTCATTCCCTGCAGTCATAATCTCCTTCTGTTGTTTTTGCCGCAAGAATGTTGAATCGCGTGTGTCTCGAAAATTCATCGACTTTGTACAACTTCATATTCTACAGTAGTCTTTCAATTGAAGTTTGAACTAAAAATGCTGGTAAATCTGACTCTTCTATTATTTTTGATCGTTGTGTATGATTATGAATATATAAATTTGATTTGAATTATCAGTAATATTTCAAATTTTAGGGACTTAATCGTCTAGCCGCCATTGCTTTATTATTTCTTGAAGAATCTGACGCTTTTTGGTTTTTGGTAGCTTGCGTTGAGCACCTTCAACCTGATGGATATTATACTTCTGCTTTACTTTGTGCCGTTGCCGATCAAAAAGTACTTTTTTAAAGCTAGTTATTGAAATATCTAAAAAAAATTTTATTGAAACATTTGCAGAAAAAGCTTGATTTTTAAGTCCGTTGTCTATATAAGGCCGAAAACTTGAGTGAGTTTGCTTATCTTGTAGAAAAAATTTTGAATTAAGAAATAATGAGCTGTAAGGCGACTTGCGCAGTTCAGCTACAATGCTTTTTTTTGCAGCAACAATAAAGATATGTATATTTTCTTTAAAATTTATGAAGTAAGGAGTAAAAGTTATGGTTAGGCAAATGGTTTAAGGTTGTAAGTTGTGGTTTCATATCTCATGTCAGCTTTTGGGAAATCTGTCTTATTTTAGGTGTTGCGCGACCTAGTCAGTGAAAAACTTCCAAAATTATCATCCCATTTGCGCAAGTTCGAGGTGGATCTCTCAGCTTTTACGCTTAGTTGGTTTCTTACATGTTTTGTTGACGTGTTTCCGCATACGATTTATTTGAATTTGTTCGACGTTTTTCTCTATGAAGGGAATAAGGTAAGTACAAAACAGTTTATATTGGGAGCAATTTTGTGTCATGGATATGTGCTGTCCGAAATATTTAACAAATTTCATAATGGGATTCTTATATCAGAAATCCTTCTTGGCGCTTTTTTTTTGGAAATTTAGCACAAATCAGCAGAAGCGATACTGAATATAGAAAATATTTGCTTTGACCCTCTACAGGTTCTTTTTCGATTTGCTCTTGGAGTGTTGAAGCTTGCTGAAACTTCAGTGTTGGAATGTAAATCTGTTGGAGCTGTGCATGCATCACTGAGTAGGGTAGCACAGCATGTTTCCGATTTCAAGACGTTAGCACAGGTGGAAATTTTCATTTTTCATTATCGTCTCTACTGGGTCATTTAGATAGAAAATTGATGGCTTTATTGAGAACTTAATTTAGAGTTATGATGTTATATGGTGGTAGTTTTGGAGCAGGTTAAGAATCAGTATAAGGTATCCTTTTGTTTTAAAGGTCAGATCATATTTTGGAGAATAAATTCATTGTAAGGTACGGAATAAGTTATTGTACAACATCATGCAATGTAACTTTTTTAATTTCAGATTGCTTTTAACGATTTAAATCCTTTTCCACAAAAAGGTATAGAAACGAAAAGGCAATTTTATCTTGGCCAACTAACAGTAAGTTACGGTTTTTTCCAAATTTTAATATTTTCTGGCAATAAGCCGGTTAAAAAAACTTTTTTTGCTTTGAAAACATAAGCAATAGTTTAGAAACGAGATTTAACTTTAAAGCTCAATTTATTTTTGCCATATTCATCGCGCACAGTTCACAATGTATTGAATGCAAGTTTGAATGTTAGATATTAAATAGTGAAAAAATTTCAGGCAAGCAGTAAATAATATATCATCTGATGGTTTATAAAAAGTCAACATGTGAAGCAGTTACATCCCTTTGATCATGCGACGATTTTTACAGATAATATCTGGATGTTCTGTGGTGTAGCACATTGATTTGTGTTAAATTTGCATCATTTTTGCCTTTTTCTAAGCTGTGATAAATATTCTGTTATCTATAATTGATTATCACTCACACTTATATATTTTTTTTCAACTTTTTTGGCATTTTCTCTTACACTCTTCCATCTCGCAATGTTTTCTTGACTTCATCCATTTACTTATGAAATAGGAAATTTCCAAAAATCTTCAAATGACTGTTCACTTCTGTAAATTTTTACAGACTACTTCCATTAATGCGATCATTTCTAGCATTGCAGAATGTTGTCTCACGAATCAAAAACTAATCATGTAAATTTTGTTTATCTTCTGATCGATGTTTTTATTTGGTTTTTTAATGTATGCTATCTGATCATGTCCTACTTGTGCCTTTTTTGTGATATTTTTTCAAAAAAAAGTGGTACAGTAAAACTTCAGATAATTGCAATTCGTTTTAGGAAATCATTAGTTACGACTTTCCACCTTTTGCTCTTCGTTTTGTTTCAAAACATGCATCCTTTAAATTTAAATATTTGGACTGTATATGTGCATATATCATTTGTTCAGATTCTACGCTGTACATTTAATATGAATATTCTATTTGTAATTCATGGAAACGGTGAAATTTTTTTATGAAAATATTATAAAATATAGAATTTTTGTTGTGGAAATTAGGTTTTTTTGTGGGAATATTTTTTCATAATTTTATAAAGTGTAGGGTTTTTCAAAAAATGATATTAAATTTCTCGCTTAGTGATTTTCTGATTTGTTTCCATTGTTTAGTGCAAAAGATTTCACTTCATTAAGTATTTTGATTTTCATTGCCAGTCAGTATCAGTATAGAATCCCTTAGTAAGGATAATTAAGAATCAGAATTTTTTTCCGGATTTATATTATATAAGTAATATGCTCGAGATGAATAAAATAAAACTGAAAATGCTTGCTTGTTCACTTTCTACATTTTTTCCCAAGTGTTGAAGATTAATTGTGAGAGTTATAATACTTTTAAAACATTCGGGAAGATACAAGTGGCTTTGAATACTTTCGATAGAAAGAAAAATCAGCATAATCGAGGAGAGAAGTAATTATCATTTAAAATTTAGAAGACCGTAGATCGAGTTAATTGGCTTGACAAAATTAACGGAATTGAATAGATAATGAGCAGTTAAGTAGTCATGCGGAGGCTGATTCATTTAAGCTAATTGATGTCAATTTTGTTTCTACATTTGTAGTAGTAGAGGGTACTTTTCGCTTTTTTTTCAGCTCTTGATACTATCCGAAAATATATATCCATTCACGATCTTAGATGAAATTTGCAACACATAAATTTTTGCGCAATTCAATAAGCAACTGTCGTTGTCGTTTTCCACAACATTTTTAAAGTTTTTTGTATGTGATGAAATTATGAACGATTTTTGATTTCTACATTCCTTGCTCTTGTACTGGCAGGAATTGCTGAAATTCGTTATAACTTTCAGTATTTTATGCTTCATATGTAACGAATGGTTGAAAGAACAGTAATTAGTTTGACTAAATTTTTTTAATCCACAGCTTTTGATGTAATTCTCTCAAGTGATCTTTCTACAAATATCAGTTCAGTTATCGAGACCGTTTCCATATCACATCTATTCTAGTTCACAGAGCTATTCTTTCCAGAAATACCTGATCGATAGCCATCACTGAATTAGAGGCAGTTGAAAAGATGACATCTCAACGGCAATTAAATTAACAAAATAACAAGACTATCCAATTTAATTGGAAAGTGAATGTCGAAATAAATTTTATTTGAAGTATATGCGCGTATGCATGCCAATAAGAATCATACAACTCAATCAGATAACTAAATCAAATGAGGCAGGAATGGAATAATGAATGGCAGGAGATGATAACAAAGAGGAATTAAATTTGTAGCCAATAACACCAACTTTTTTGCAAATTTAACCTCGACAATTTTGGGACGCTTTCTTAGGTTGTACAAGACTATATTTCGAATTCCAAGATTGGTGACAACGATTACTTTATTTGGCAAGTTTCCTAATATTGTTTACAACAACTTTGTTGTATAAGTATACTGAAGTATATCTTGAAATATTATGTACAAATTGTTGTATATAATAGAGAATAAACATCATCACACACATATTCGATAGCAATCAATTGTAATGCTGACGATCCTAAGTGACACCAATCCTGGTAATCCTGAATTTCCCAGTCCTGAATTCCTGAATTCTACACCAATCCTGGTAATCCTGAATTCCCCAGTGCTGTATAATTCCCTCAAAAATTACCAGAGCTTTAAGACAATACAAACACTGCTTCTTACTCCAATTTTCCATTTCTTCGCATATCTAGCCCTTATACCATCATACTATTCTTACTACCCCCATTTCTTTGTCTCTCATCATACACTATACTTTTTCTTTGTTAGCCATCATTCTAGGCTTTCATCAATGATTTCGATTGTGCGAAGAGTCATTTCTAGGTTACCGAAGTTACAGATGTTAGCATTTCGGGTGCTATAAGCTGTGAATGGGAGAGGAGAAGTTACTTTACTGCTACAATAAGGGATGTGGCTCGAAATTCGACCCTAGTGACAATAAGGCTGGTAAGTGCTTGTCTCTTTTCTCTCACTCTTTTTATAATTATTCTTTCAATTTTTTATAAATTTAAATTGCTATCACTCATTTCTTTTTCTCGTGTTAATATCAATTCAAACATAATTGACCATTACTGTACGTGACACCTAGAAGTGCTTATAAGCCATTCCAATCAATTCGAAACGCATGGATACATCACATTATGGTCTATCCAATACTTCTTTGGCTGCTCAATATTAGCCCTTAATTTGTCTTTGTTGATCAAATATGGAAAAGTCTTTGCAAAGCCAAAAATATGTATGTAATAAAATGCACGTATTTTTTTCAGATTCATGTTTGTATCATCCTGGTGCACCATACTTCCATGATGCTTATAAAATTTGGAGCTGTTGCAATCAGAAAAGTACAGATTTTAGCACATGGTTAAGTTTGAAAGGTTGCACTCGTGGACAGCATAGTAATCAGAAACCAGCAGTAGAAACGAAACCTGAAAAATCGGAAGTGAAAATTAAATCGCAAGCACCGGAAGAGGTATATTAAAGCGATATATTACTTGTTTAGCAAAATGCTTGTTGAATTACAGATTTGGCTGCAATTGCATGCATTTTGTTTAAAATTAATATCATTTCAGGCACCATTTTTATTTCAGTTTGTTATTATGTATATTTCAAAACATTAAAAAGATTTTTTGCATTCAATGCAACAACAGAACGCTCATCAGAAAATCTGTTATTGTTTGAGAAGTGCAATACTTTGTAACTGCAGATAAAAATATTTATCTTCAGAAAGAGATTTTTATCACTATTCGTTTTTTAATCATTTACTCATATTTTTCTGTTATTTAAGCTTCTGGTATTTTCAAAAAAAAAGGAAAAATACTGAAAGTAAAATTGATATAAGGGAACAAGCCACTTCCTTCAATTGTATCATGATGATAAACACAGTGGGCTTCTTGAAGTAACCTCATTTCAGGTAATCGTTTGGAATGGTCTTAATAAACCTGCAGCTAGAGACGAATCTTTGGAGACGATGAGGATGATAAAGTTTGAAGTAACTGATGGCGCCTTAAAAAGCATTGAAAGATTCAAATCAGAAATAAAAGAAGAAGCTGAGTCAGATATTCATGTCGGCATGTCATGTAAAAATCTCGGCTGCGAAAAGGTTTACTTGATAAATAACCTCCAAATTAGTTACTTTCTCTTCATATTTCTTTTTTATTATAGGAGAAAAAAACTACCCGTTTTACTCTATTTCTATAAAGGTAATGCATTTTGAGATACATAGTCATATTCAACTTTTAGCATATTATTGTAATATTCTGATGCACTGGAAACTTATTATTTTGCTCCCAGTGATAGCTGTTAATTAATTCAAAGTATTTAATCATAATCATCTGGGTTTGGAGAAAAATTTTGTTATCAGATGAAAGAAAAAGAGAAAACCATACTATTCAAATGAATTTTTAGATTTATGAAAACGAATCAAGCAAAAATGAGAAGTGTATGTATCACAGTGGTGTAGCAATATTTCACGAGGGAATGAAGTACTGGTCATGCTGTGAGAAGAAAACATCCGATTTCAGTGTTTTTCTTGAGCAAGCAGGCTGCACGATAGGGAAGCACTGTTGGACAAAGTTAAGAATGCTTTAAGTTACTTTTTTCTTGGTACTGGGAATTCCAGCCTGAATATATCAGGAATTCTGAGGAATATGTCAGTAGAAATGCAGTTCCATCTTGAGAACTGAAAATATTAAGCATTTTTTCTCAACCGATGGTTCATATCATTTATGTGTTTAGACAGAGCGCGTTGACAAAATTCGTGAAGATTGGTTTAGCGGAGGTGGCTTCATACATTTAAACATTTACTGTAAGGGAGCAGTGCCGGAATCGTGCAAGGTGGAAAGCAATGGTCTTGTATTGCAAATGAAAGTCGTGCATGGCTTCGGTACAAAAGAGACGCAGCTGAATTATGAACTTTTTGGTCGGATCAATGTAGATGCATCAAAGGTGACTTTTTCTGTACAACTTTTCTTTTGCCTTACTGGAATTATTCTGCTGCTATTTAATTTTTTATCAGTTTTTATAGGTAATAATTGGTGAAAGGAAACTGGAATTAATATTAAAACAAATGGATGTGGCAAGCTGGCCACGGCTAACGTATGATACAAAAAGTGTTGAAGCAGAGAACGATTGATTATGTTATTTTGATTTTTTTTTTGCTTTGTTTTTATTAAATTATAAATATCATTGCAATGCATCAATATCATCATAATACAAAGGGCAAAAAAAAGTGATTTGATGATGCTATGATAAGATCCCAGTTGCAAGCTATTGCATACATTCCATACCTTGTTTCGGTTTTTCATACGAGTTTGTAAATGTTCTTCAGTTGTTCTACTTCAGTTTTATGAATTCAGTTCTTAATTTTCAGTTATCAGTTATCTGAGAAATTTGTGGTGCACTGCGAATTTTCTGCATGCCATTGAGGATTATTTTGTTGGAGTTTTTGTAAAAGAAGTTAAAAATTTTGTTTGGAAAATGTGTTTAAAAAAATCAATTCAGTTATTACTTATCTTAGTATGAATAGCTTCAATTCATGTATCTGATGAAAAAATATTGTTACAAAACTAATAAACCTGTATGTGTTCTAAAGGATTTTGTCGGTTGATAATCTGCCGAAGCTACTTTTCATGAATTAATTTCGTTTATTAATTCTATTTGTTTACTTATTCGGGCAAACGGTTCTGCGGTATTATTGCTAAATATTTTTTATGATAATTTTCTTGAAAAAAGTATATTTTTTAGAATAGATGAAGAATCAGTTGAGTAGTATAGCACTATTTCATTCTATCGAAGCAATTTATACAGGTGGAGCAATCCAGTGTAGTTCGGATGGGCAAACATTGTTTTCAGCTTGTGGCAATTACATCAGAGTATCAAATATTGATGATGGAAGAGAGAGGTGGTTGAATGCATTATTGTTTTCTTTTTTTTTGAATTTTATTAAAAATTTGATTTTTAGATTTGATTGTGAATGTATGAAGAAGGTTCTAAGTATATAAAGTGCTTAAAAGTATTTTGCTGAGAACTAATGGGATTGTAGGATGTGGGTGACTTAAAAATAGTGTGCGGAGTACTGAATTTGCTTATGAATTAGTTAGCCATTGCGGATAACGGTTGTATGTGCGATGTTTCATAAAGTTTTAAGTGAAAGGTTTATTGAATTCAGCTGAATATAATCTAGGCCAACTGTGAGTTAACACTTTATGTCCTTTAATTTTTACTGTTTTGTTACAGATACAAGATTGGGAGCGAGGAAGATCCGTTGAAAATATCAACCTTCCTGTTGAACGAAAATTGCATTTCCATCGTAGTGGCTTATACGAATGGTCTTCTACGAAATTATCGATTGCCTCCATTAGAAAATAGATCTGAAACTGTAAGCCCTGAAATAGTTCGTCAATGGAAATCGACTCATGCGGCACCGGTTTTAGTCATGAAATTTTCCAATGTTGATATGCTGTTAGCTACCGGGTCAGCCGATTTTGTTGTCAAGGTTTGAATTTTTAACTGTATTATTGTAAAGATATTTGATTGACGGCAGAGATGTCAATTCTCTTATGCTAAAAAAAGTATTGTGTTGATTTGCATGCTTGCAAATCAACACAATTGTTGGCAGTTAACAAGTTAGGAACTATTTGAAAAACAATTAATTATAGGTTTGGAATCTCGAAGAACGCAGCTGCGTTGGTTCATTAAAAGGTACAGGAGCTGTAAGTGCTATCGAATTTCTTTGTAAATCTCGTGTACTGGTTGGCTATGCTGATGGCAACTCATCGTTATTCTGTTTAGAAAGTCCAAAGAAATTACTTTTTCGGTGGACTAACCATACAAGGTTAGCTACAATATGCTTGTTATTTTTGTAACATAAGGGATATCAGTTCTTAACATTTTTAATAATGCTTTTGATTTCTAATATTGTCCTGCTTCTGTACATCTATTTTCGCGATGTTTCAGTCAAATTGTAAGCATAATTATTCGACAGCCGACGGAAGCTGTTTTTATCAGTCGTGATCAAACGCTATCAATCGTTAATTTGGACACCTATGAAAAAATAAAAGTGCTTCCGTTGTATGAGCCGATTGAAGCAGCGGTAATGGTGTCCGAATTGTTATTCACAGTGGGAGAGGAAGGTACTTTGAAATGTTGGAATATGGAGAATGCAAAACTGCTAAAATCTGCAAGTATATGTGGGTTAGTTTGTTTAAATTTTTGTTGTCTTAACCAGTGTCTTAGCCAAGTCTGGATCAGTTTTTTGCTATGGAGGCTGTCACATTATGTCTAATTGTCGATTCTATTTTTCACGTTTTTTTAATTTTTGAATATAATTCAAATGTGCAAATTAAGCATTATTCTGTGAAATAAATTCTTGATTTACTATATTCGGCTTTTTTATTTATGTTATAGCAGAATGAATAAAAACGTTTCATCAGTTTATTTTGAGCAGAGTGATGTTTTCCTTCATTTAATTTCCAGATCTCGCATTAATTCTATTATGTACAACCAAGTCTGCAAGAAATTTTTGTTGGCTACTTCGGATTTCAACGTTTTTTGGGTCGATGAGGAAACCTTCAAAATTAAGCGACAGTTTGCTGGTTTCAGCGATGAGATTTTTGATATTTGTTTTTTTGGACCAAAAATGGAATACTTGATCGCAGCCACAAACAGTTCTGAATTGCGTCTTTACAATGCAAATACTTGGTCTTGTCATCTTATCACCGGTATGTTTGTTTAGCAAATGCTACATTGTATATTTCGCAGCATATTTCGCAACGTGAACTTTCTTTGTTCTTTTTTTTTCTTGAACAGATTTTATTTCTCTAAATTCTTTAATGCACTAAAGTGCTGAGCCAATGTCGATTTTTGCATTATATTAGAATGCTGGAAGCATTTTATATTCAGTAAAATTTGTTCAGCAGTATATCCACTTAGCGAAGCATGAAAGGAGACTCATGTATTCATTTTAATCCTTAAAGTTGTAGGTCATACTGACAGTGTTCTCTCACTTTCAACTGCACCATGGGATCCAAATATTTTTGCCAGCTCTTCCAAGGATAATAATTTTATCATTTGGCATGTGGATTTTAACGATGGTGAACAAATGAAAGTGGAAAAGGTAGTTGATGAATTTAAATACATTCATTTTTATTTCTTTATATACTTCTAATGATATGTTTCATTTTTAGATAGGTTTGGCTACTGGACATACTAATAGTGTTACACGTGTTCGATATTCCAACAGTTCTAAGCATCGTTTCATCGTTTCAGTGTCAAATGATACGACGATAAAATTATGGCCACTAAAAAATCTCAAAGAAAAAACTGAAAATTAAGTATTATTATTTGTGTCATCATTAGCGTTAAACAACAGTGTTTGCTGTTAAGGTAATTGGGGATGGGATGTTCTTCTTACTCAAAATGCTTTTTTTTTACTGGAACACAGAATTTAGTGTTTTTTTGTTTTCGAAAACAACCACTTTTAATAAACCTTTTTTTTTTCCAGTGTTGTAATATCTGAGCGTTTTCAGTTTCAAACTGCAATCATCAGCAACATTAGTTGCTCATGCAAAGGATATAACTTGCTTAGATATTAGTTTGAATGATCGCTTGTGTGTTACTGGCTCTATGGACAAGACAGCGAAGTTATGGCATATTGATACTGATAAAATGCATTTTACAATAGGTGGTATGTTAAATGGTCACCGCCGTGGAGTTTGGGATGCTCGCTTTTCACCGAGCACTCAGGTTGTGTTTTTACTGGATACTCATTTGAATTTATTTCACTGTTTTAGTGGCAATCTTAGTTGTGTTAGTGCAGGTTGGGATCAGAGAGAAGTTTCAAAAGTTTTTGTTTTCGAATTTTGCAATGAAGGTTAAATGGTGGTTGCGTAAGATGTTTATTCATTGATCTGTTCAGGTTGTGATAACATGTTGTGGTGACTGTATGATTAGGTTATTTTCGCTGCCAAGTCGAGACTGCATAGCAACATTAGCTGGACATTCGTTTGCCGTGCTTAATGTAATTTTTCGGTATTTTTGTCCATTTTTTTCATTAGATTGTAAGCTTTTTTCAGATCACGCTAATAGTTTTTTATTCTAGAGTTCAAACTTTTTTATTGTCGTTCTTTAGGGAGTCATAGTTAATAGTGGAAAACAAGTATTGTCTGCGGATAGTGCTGGTTTACTTAAAATATGGGATATTGCGGCCAATGAATGCATCGCAACAGTAGAAGCACATGATGAGAAAATATGGGCTTTGCAAGTAGCAGATGACGAAAGCCGACTTGTTACGGGTATTCTTTTTAATTTTTAACTATTTTCATAAGTTACGAGCATTCTTTTATTTTCATTATTTATTCAGTTTTGCCTACCTCTTCTCTCGGCAAAAATTTTGTTAGTCGCTGAATAACTTTACTGGGCTTGATCAGTTTCTTGACTAAGATTCTATCGCATTTTTTCGGAAAATCACATCTTCCAGAGATTTTGTTTTAGCAAGTAGTGATGGGCGAATAAGAATCTGGGAAGATATTTCTGAAAAAAAACGCCAAGAAGAAGAAAATAATCGAGCAGAAAAGTCACGTAATGAGCAAATTTTGGCAAATCTCGTGCAGGACAATCGTTACAGCGAAGCTTTAGCGTTTTCACTAACACTGGCAAGACCATATAGGTATTCAGAATTTATAATCTATGCAAACGAGCTATTTAAATTGAATCACGAGAAACATTACTGCATTCTATTTTATTAGTTTATCTGTTGAACTGAAGGATATTAGCAAGCAGGAATCAATTCAATTTGCTTTACAGTGTATATAACATGGGTAGAGATAGTATAATTATATTTGATTTATATTCATAATTATGTACGTTTTGATAACTTTTTATTATAATAAGTATATCTGCTTTGAGCGCTGCTAGTTTTAAGCTAAAGGATTTTAAATATATATTTTGTGTGACTAATTGTTAATTAGTAGGTTAAAGATTCTTCTTTAAGCGTAATAGGATAAAAAACTCGAAGATTTATATTTCTGAATTGTTTTCGTGCTCGGTAAACAATATTTTCGTTAAAGTGCATGATTCTTTGTAACCCACTGCTTTCTTGTGAAAAAACTGTTGCAAGGAATTTTCTTTTATTTCTTGTGGTAGAACCTGTGAATAATAAGTTTCAAGAGTTAGGTTCGAGGAAAATAGTAGTTTAAAATTTTAAATGCTCAACAGATAAATTAATAAATACTGGATTATTTTATGTCGATTAGTCATATTATGCTAATAGATATGTGCTTTCCAGTTTGATGAAATATCCTACTTTTTATAGCTGCTTGAAAATAGTGCAAGGGATGATGGAATTAAAATCAGATGAATTGCATAATGCAATCAGAAAACTGCGAGAAGAAGAGTTGATGGTACTGTTGAACTTTGCTGCCCAGTGGAATACAAATAGTCGAACGGCAGATGTAAGTTGTTACTTTTGAACGGCAGATGTAAGTTATTACTAATATCAAGTTTTCCTTTCACTTTACGCAGTGCTCCGTGAATTATAGAAATTTACTGCTTTTCTAGCGGCTAACTACTTTTTCATCTTCTCATGACCAATGTGGGGTTTTCTTTTACACACCACGCCTTTGAATTTTCGAAAATTCTCTACCTTTTTAACGGATAAGTACTTTATCAGCTTGATTTCACAACTACTAGTGGGTTTTTCTTTCGCATTTCACTCATCTTTTTCAAATTTGTAGAGATTTATTACCTTTTTAACGGACTTAGTTGAAAAAATATTACTATGAGGAAAATGTTGCAGAAAATGGCATGGGATAACAAACTTGTTTTTTAAATAATATTTGTATTTATACTTGAATTTATGTGATTATGAAAATTGCTATTTAGAGGTTACAAATCTTAGTAGTACGATGCATTCATAAATAAACACAAAAATGATCAAACAGCATCGACGATGGCTTAAAATTTCAATGTTTGTTTTTAGGTTGCTCAATTAGTGCTTTATTGCGTTTTGCATTCGTTTTGTCCCGAAAAATTATCAAGAATGCCTAACTTTGCTTCAGTCATAGAAACATATATTCCATACACAATCAGGTATGTCAAGTGATTTTAATCCAGGCCTTTCTAATAAAAAGTTTTGTGATTTAAATTATAAATAGTTTTGACTTGCTTTAGAAAGACTAATGAGAAAATTTTATAGGCATTTCGATCGGTTAACAAGAGCAAGACAAAATGCTGCATTTCTAGATTATACTTTAGCGCAAATGTCGCTTTCGAATTTGTAAATGATTTTCATTATTTCTAAAAAGAAATAAATTGTTGAAAATGTTTTTGGTATTTGTTTTCATCTGCTGGTCTGTGTAAAAGTATTGTGCAGTTGTGACTTCACATTATTACTGTTATTGTTTGTTAGAAGAATTGATCTGCTGTTTATTTTCAATAAAATTTCGTTGCATGTATTATTGCTGTGTTTGATATGGTTATCATATTATCTAATTTTATTTACGTCATTTTCAAAATAATTTTCGTAAATCTTTAAATAATCAATGACTGTAAAAGAGCAGAGACAAAATGCAAAGTTTGCATTCGATGATAAATTCTTATCGCTTGCATTTAAGTTAGTTATGGAAGGAGCAACTGTCGAAACTGATTTACTGATAGAAGAAGCAGTCGAAGTTGATGAAATGCCAGATTTGGTGGAAACAGTTTCTACACATTTGGCTACATTACCTGTTCAGTTGCAAAACAAACAAGTCCTTTCATCGACAGAGGAGGAATTTAGCCTGGTGAGTTTCCTTTATGAGTTCAATTATGTATTGTGTTAAATGAAATTTTCGAACCAAACATAAGTTTTGTTTGGAAGAGTTCTTTAAACTCTATTTGGTCATTTATATTATTTAATGAACAATTGGACTTCACTTGCTGCAGAATTCTCTTTAACTAATTGTCAAAAATAGAAAATATATATCTTGCATATCTTTTGATTTTTAAACACATTATGGTATATATTTAGTTAATATTCGTAGCTCCATGACTGAGTGGAATGTATGTTATTGTGTATGTATGCTAGAAAAATGTTCATGAAATACTGGATAGAAGAAAGGCATGAAGAAAATTTCAAAATAAATATTGCTGGATTGTTTTTTCCTTTTTGATCTTTCTTGTGCTATATTAAAATTTAGAATTTTAAACATTTTAAATAAAATGAACATGATATAGGATGAAAGAATCAAAAAGGATGGTCCCTTAATGCACTGTGAAAGAGTGTGTATCCACTTGAATTATTCAGTTTTCCAACGTTTTTTACCAAAGTGCACTTTCCGCAACACAGCAGAAAGTGTTATGACGATACACGCAACTGTTGCGTTTTATCGCCAGCAATAGCATAAAAATGCTTTGGTTAAATTTGATTGCTTTTGGTATATTTCTGCAGTTTTTTCCATGAAAAAAAAGAGTGTATGGAAGGAAGACCTACCGCATTGATTCTAATGGCACTCATATAGTATTCCTTCTATTCTTTCTTTCTTTTTCTTTTTTCTTCATGTGAATCTTCAAATGCATATAGCAAAAATGCTATTAAAAATTTTTTTTTTTTCTTTCAAATAATCGTTAGCTTTGGATTATATTTTATTTTATCTATGTGTGTATTATAATGTCTATGCTGTATTTTATAGCACTGAAAAAAAAAAAAAAAAATGTTGTGATCTTTTGGCTAAAGACCACACGCAACGATTAAGTAATAGTTGGTATTAATTAAGACTATGTATGTGATCAATTAAAATTGTGTGGAAGAGCGAGCGGACAAGCAAGATCAAAGAGGTAAGAAGATAAGTTGGATATGAATTAATTTCAGTCTTTGATAATTATATGGTTGCAGTAAATTCATCCTATCTGGTGGCTAATAATTTATTGATATGTCTTTTTTCGCTTTAATTTATATGTGAAAATGGTAGGATTTGATTGAATGATTTCTTCTTGTATTGCTTGCATATTACTTCCACTATCATTTTTTGCTAATTTGTCCTTACAATCGATTAAATGATAATATCTTTTTCTTTCAAATTATAATTTTTTAAAGTTGGAAAAATCTACTTCGAGATGACCGGCAGTGTTTACTCATATAGACAGGTTCTTTCCTCCATTTTCCTTTTTTACTGCAATGCAGGAAAATTTCTCTTCGCTTTATACATCAAATTCTTTTGATTTCCATCAGTTTTTTTTTTTGGCAAATTCTTTTTTGTTTTTTTTTTTTTTGTTTGGCATCGCTAATTTTCGCACAAATATTTCAACAGAATAATGACTAATTAAGCGCAATTGATCGTGTATAATAGAAAGTGAGGAATTGCAGAGGGTTTCAGAAAAAATACTTTCAGAATACTTTTTTTATAATTTTATTCGCCATATCTATTGGATAAGGATTTTCTGTTTTGGAATTCAATTTTTATTTTCAGATGTTATTATTCATGATTTTGCACAAACTCGGTTGATTTTGTGGTCATCTATTTCATTGTTTCTGTTAAGGTACAAAGGAAAAAACGAATTCGTGAAGATGTTGCGATGGTTTCAGAAGAACCTGAAATTAATGCTGTAGAACAAACACCTCACAAGAAACATAAAAGTATTAAAAGTGCTGAGGTACGTAAGGTTCCAGTACCACCGCATCGCTATTCACCACTGAAAGAACACTGGACTAAAATTGTTTTACCAGTCGTTAAACAGTTACACCTGCAAATAAGGTGCTTCCATGTTTTTACTAGTAATTTTTCTTTTTAATTTCGAATTATGTGAGCTAAACATTTTTTTCAGTAGGAGTAAAAACTATTCATATTGTATCCCAGTAATTCAGACTCTATGCTTTCCATTGCTAGTAATTATCACATTATTTAAAAGTGTCTACATTCTTTGGTCTTTTAATATAGTTGTGTTTATTTCTTGAAGTTTTCATCTAGTTTGCTGTACTATTTGTTTCCATTCACGCTGGAATCGAAATTATACCAGAAAAGTGTAAAACACATTTCATCGGTTTGCCGACAAACACAGAATTTTTTATAGATTCAACCTTAAATCGCGGAATGTCGAAATTCGTACATCAAATGAGACCGAGGATCTAACACATCTGCAGAAGGCTAGTTGCTTGGCTAGTCGACTAATTACTAGTTGTTTTCTTGTCGGAAAAGATAGCCATTTTTTGCTTAAAAATATGTCATAACAAGCAGAAATTGCTTTTTTACCAAACATGTGAGTTTCAAATTTGTGTTTCCAGGCTGAGGATTTCGTCCGTGCTTTTATTTTGGGTTTCGATGTTGATGATGCGGTAGCACTGATTAGACTTGATCATTTATTCCTAGAAAGTTTCGAAATTAATGACGTGAAGCCGCTGAAAGGCGAGCATTTATCACGTGCAATCGGACGAATTGCTGGAAAAGACGGACGAACCAAATTTACGATTGAAAACATAACTAAGGTTGTAGTATTTTTAGTGGGATAATGTAAATAATAATAAAATTGATTTGGGTACTAGTGGCATTCATATAACTTTGTTAGTGAAATTATGTTACAGACTCGTATTGTGCTTGCCAACAGCAAAATTCATTTGCTTGGTACTTACCAAAATATTCGGATAGCCAGGAATGCAATCTCTTCGTTGATCATGGGTATTCTTTCTATCTTTTTTTAAAAGTTTAACGTTTGATGAAACTAAAAAGTATTCAAGATGACAACTTCATTATCATTCTGATATATTTAGAATGGTAAGAAATTCAGGGAAGGTTAAGTTGATACTAGTCAAAAGGAGGTTTTTCATTCTTTTTCATTTACAAATCGAGATTTATATAACATGTATATATAAATTCTAGGTAGTCCACCATCAAAAGTGTATGGTAATCTACGAAATCTTGCAAGTCGAGCAAGTGAACGCTTGTGATTTCTGAATTATTTTTGTTTTGTTTCGAATTGTTATATAAAAGTTTATTGAACTGAATTGATTAAAAAATTGAGAAACTGAGTTTCTGAATTCGAAATGCTAAACAGGGAATGACATCACCAAAAAGAATCATACATAAAACAAATGATTAACATATTATAGACGCTAGAGCACGTCAGGCAAGAGAGCGTGGAATAAGAATAGGCTTTACCAGTTTTGCATTTCTGCATCTGTAATTTTAAGCGAGATGCCCAATGCTTTGTTTTGAAATAAAGATCTGTGGAAATAAGAATCTGATTTTTTAGGATTTTTGAGGTCTTAGTCTTACTAATTCGCAATAAAAGACATTAGGGCAACTTGCTATGTTTAATGGCCTGAGATGAGGCCAGTTCGACCCGATTTCTTACAAAAATAATACAGTACAATGTGAGATGGGGATGGGGGAGGGGTGAAGAAGATGGATTCTCTAATATGTGGAAATTTAAGATTTAATTCTAGATTAGAGGAATCTTGTTGCCTACGCTTCTTCATAGTTGAAAAAAAGAAACCACAACGAGTAAGCTGTAAAATCTGTTTGATGAAATAAAATGCCAAAAAATATTGATGTGGTAAAGAACTAATGGGAAAGAGTCTATCATTTACATGTATATGTAATACGTGTGACACAGATTACATGTAGTAATTTATATAATGATAACTTAGATGTTCCGATTTGAGAAGGTCTCTTTAAGGTGCTGACAGAAACGGTAATGTTGGTGTATACGGTAGCATCGGTGCAAATTGGAACGGTGTTGGATTCATCATGTGGTGGTAATTTAGGGGCATTAGACGTAAATCGATATTATCCATTGGTGAGATAAACCTGAAAAGTCTGGGAGCGGATAAGATTTAGTGAAGCTAAGTATTTCAGTTTAAATCTATTAGTCCGGTTTCTGATCGAATCATACTATTCAATGACTATATGGGATCTTGCACAGGTAGGTTTTTTAAATTTTTATTCAGAAAATGCTTCGGTCCAGCTAGAAGATTTTTTGCCTTTGCAAACATATAAGTTAGACTCAAATAATTCAAATAAATAATAATAATTAATTGCATTTATATCTTCATCATCCAGTTACCTTCCAGTTACAAAAGCTACAAACGAATTTGGTTAAATTTTAATATCTCATGTTTATAAATGATATAAACTATATTTTCTTGTGCTGCTTATCCTTTATGATAAAGAAATCCTGATTGTTGCAAATTAAAAATTTCAAACTTACATTGATGCTGTCGGTAATATCGCAGTTGGCTGAAAGATTATTGGGACCGATGGTCTGGGCTCTATAATTTGTGGTTTTGG
The DNA here is from genome assembly GCA_037074765.1 of Mansonella perstans. Classification (NCBI taxonomy): domain Eukaryota; kingdom Metazoa; phylum Nematoda; class Chromadorea; order Rhabditida; family Onchocercidae; genus Mansonella; species Mansonella perstans. The sequence continues at coordinate 150,785 of JBAMDO010000060.1, forward strand.
GAACACTGGCAGAATTGGTGGCACACGCACCGGTTCTTCTATCTTTATATTATTGTCCGATACAATAAGTCGCTCTGAAAAAAATCGTAATGTTGATATATTTGAAATATGCCAGGCTGGAAATTTTAACCTCTGACTGATGAAATATTTGATTTCCTTAAAAGCTGCACTGATAATTATCGTATTCTTTCATTATCTGATCAATCGGAAAACCTTGTTCATTTTCTGAGTTCGACTGTTCCAATATTAGGCTGTTCTTAGCGAAGTTTGTTGTAGGGGCAAGGGCGGCAACGGCAGTGGCAGCATTAAGCTGAGCTTTCCGTTGCTTCTGCTGATCTCTTCGTAGTTTTATTTGACGGGCCATTAGCGTTCGCCGATTTTCAACCAGACTGCACTAAAAATTTTTTTCAGATTTTCAAATCTATATGCTACTGAACAGTGAGAAATCAGAAGTGAGATAGAAATTGCCAAATTTCACTACCGTACTTTCGAAACATAAAATGCATTAGAAATTTGAATTTCTCTTACTCCATTTTACTATTTTATTCCAGATGAATAGATCTCCAGATTTATCTTCATTTTCAATTTAAATTCGTGAAATGATATGCGAAGACTTAAATTAAATATATAAAACCAATATTGAGGTTTTTTTTTCAATTTTATTCTGTAAAACATTGAATTGGTTTAGCTGCTGTATGAATATGTCCTCTTCCTCCTTCTGTTGATGTTTCATCAAGCAAAATAATGGTAAATGATAGAAAAGACAAACCAGATGACAACCACACTTCAAAAACGGACATTGCGCTTTTTTGTGTCCTCTGAGCGGTTGTTTATTGCCATGTGCAGAGCACAATGCGCATTTCGGATCGCGTATTTTTTTACCCGTTGTTGAACGACCTGCTACATGATCGGGGTCCAATCGTCGCAAACTTAACATGTTATTCAATCGTCGCCGCTCCTCCACCATATGACAATCTGCACATTCACAGTTCGCATACCTAAGTAAAATTTTCAGGAAATTCATTCCTTTAAAACCAAAGAAAATTGCTAAGAAATGGAATCATTTGGATATGATGTTAGGAAGGATGCTGTGATAACGATAAATGGAGAAAGTAGTGATTTTGTAATGAACTATAATTCTCAAAATCTTTTTTGTTTAAAAAATAATAGATTTTTGGAAGTTACATCTGGAAAGGAATACTTGGATGCAGAAAGTAACTCAAATAGCACTCAAAGTCACTGATTCAAAGAATTTTTCTTGCTGTATGAACAGCATTCAAGGATTAACTTCATGATAAATATGACGTAACAGATTTTGGATGAAGGAAACCATAGAGGGAAAAAAAAAGAGACTGAAAAAATTGCATCTTTTTAAATTCATGCTTTCCCAAAAAAGTAGGGAGAACAAAAAAAAAATAAACGTTGGTAACGTGCTGGCAAAAAGGTTTGTGGCCTTTTCGAGGATGCTCCTGGGCATGATTTAAGCATCGTTGACAAAAATATCGCTTCTGATCATCTTCATTCACTGGTTCTGGGCGAGGTGTAAATGCAACAACATCAATTTCTTCCGATGTGCTGCACGAAAAATAACCACCAGAACTACTATTCCTACTGCTTCCGGGTGATATACCTGAAATGAGAACTTATTAATGTATTTGAGTGTAATATTATCATTTTCTGCCAGTGATAATTGAATAAAAGTAGAGATTCAAGGAGCAAATTTGGCTTAAAGTCTTTGAAAGTTTAACAAATTTCAAAATTATCTGAAACTGTCAAAATTCTACATAATTGCTTCCAGTTTTCATTTAAAACAAGAGAAAAATATCGCTTAATCTTCATTGAGTCAATCGTTACTAAATAATGTAATGTAAGTGGTTTATCAAGCAAGTCAATAAATGACTAATACAAAAAAAAAACTGCAAGAAGTAATTTTTTTAAATTCAAAAAAATCGATTTGCATTTATTTTGATTTTATTTTTTACTCAGAATTTCAAAAGTAACAAAATGAGTGATTCGTTTTTTTGTCAGTTAGTCATAGTATCTATTTCAGCTGGAGATAAATTAAATAAGGATAGAACATTAAACTCCATCTCTCGACCTGAGTGCCTTGTTCGATCTTACTTTAAAAAAAAAAAAAAAACTCTTTTTTGGTAGCTCAAACACACACTACAATTGAAATGTTTCGATTGTGTTTATTCAGCTACTAAAATTTTCTCGTTTGTCGAATATCTATTGGAGGTGAATAGAAAAAAGTTTGAAATTAATGATTCAAAAAAAGGCAGTAACTGCAAAGTATAATGCGTTCATATTGTTATTTCTCTTGCCCAGTTTTCATAAAATGAGCGAAGAATTTTTTCACATTTTTTCAAATTTAATACACCGTACTAACATAATTTTCCAGTTCTGATGACTATTTCTTTGCTTGAGCATGATATGAAATGCCAAGCCTAGTCTTATATTTCAGTGCGATGAAATATATGTAGCGAAATCCTTGAGAGACCTTTTAGATGGGCATAGAGCAACGGTATGATGACCCGACAAAGGAACTGACAATGGATAAAGCGAAATTGTTGTGACAGACGTAAATCAACTTTGTCTCGAACTGGCCATAACTTATAAATACAAACATCTTGTTGATATTTATGTATCACCTTATTTATCCAGGACGAAAATAAAAGCCTTTCAGCTTAGCATTGAATATGCATGATTTATAATGACAGAAAAATTCTTCTAAAAGAAAAAAATTCAGTTTAACAACATTTCACTATTTTGAAAAAAAATTTAATTGCTGTTACAAATGAAATATTTCAAAAATATTAAATTAAGCCTTTTGAAAAGACCAAAAACTAAATTGTGTCAAAGTTATGCAAAGTTTCAAATTTCATCCTTAATGAATGAAGCATGGACGATAATAAAAGCCAATCACTTGTCAAATTAAGTATGTGATTTGATGTCGATACAGCGAGATTTCATCCTCATATTTTTTTTGAAAGAGTTTTCTTTTCAGAAGGAAATTTTCTTTGAAGATGCTTAAAATGCGTAGTTGATTTAAAGAAGTCAGTCTAAAAAAATAACAACAAAGACTAAATTCAGAAATATTTTTTGTTTGCATCAGTCATGAAAGCTAGTTACCATATCAGATTCAGAATAATATTAGATTGGATTCTAAAAAATCATAAAAAATTTCTATTAACTCTTTGGCCTAAGAACAAATGAATAATATATTAGCTATTAGACATTAGCTACGATAGACCAATGGAGAAGCAATTTTTTATCATAGTTGTGTTGAATAAAATTGCGTTGATACTAACAGAAAACGACAAGCGTCAAAATATGTCAGTCAAAGATTTAACTCTTGATGAACAAATAAGAATAACTAAGATAACTATGGATTAATTTTTCAGAAAAGTTGAATCCCGGATTTCAATAATTCCTTAATAATTTATTTAGCAACATCTGATGAGAAATTCCGAATAATCAACTAGAATTTTACAAAAACAGAGGAGAAGATACAAAATACCTGAATCGCTTATCAATTGAACTTTTATTCATTTGTTTGAAACATTAGAACTTAAACATAGAATGTATTTATATTTATTGCTGCTAATAAATAATTTACACTTTTGAAGATAAACGCATCTCATGATACATTTGATTGTTCGTATAATTGGAAAATTGAGCCTCATTCCTTTCGTTATCCTTCTCATCGTTCCACTTTCTTTTCGGGCCAAAGAGGTTACATTTTTTACGTTTTCTCAATAGCTAAAACTTCATGCTTAGAGGTTACATTTTTTAAAAGAAGTTACATTTTTTACGTTTTATCAATAGCTAAAACTTCATGCTTACATTTTACGTTTTCTCAATAGCTAAAACAGTTCGCATTTGCAAAATTTTGCAGTTTCCTGCTGACTAACTTTGATTATTTTCCTTTTCGTCCATGATGAACAGTTTCGAGGATTTCGAGAGTTTTGAGGGCAACTATTCGGCTGACACATTCAGTGTTGCAAATTGATTGAGAATGCAATACTGTTCGTTGCAGCAATGTTCATCAAAATCGGGAGCAATATCATGCAGGTATAATTGATAATTGACGAAATCTATGGAACTTCACAGATATTTCTTTCCGGGGAATAGCTTCTTAATTATTGGCTCTAGGATAAATATCAGGTATATAGAACGCGGGAATGATGGTGACGAAGAATGAAATGATTAAAGGGAAGCTGCAGCTCCGCCTCAAAACAAAAATGAAACTGGAACGACCACCCCCAACGGTGTCTTTGAAGTTGCTTCGATGTAGTTTTCCTGACTGTTCCTGTTCTTTTTCTGCAACACGATCATGTGCATGTGATGATAATGTAATGATGATGGTGATGATGAGGATGCAGTGTTAAATATTCTGATCGGCAGGTCATATTGAGTCAGATATATGCCAGTAGCATGAATATTAGATAGATCGGAAAGAAGCAAGTTAAACCAAAGCCAAAGCCGAAATATGCTTTCATCTGTCTCTATGTCTATATATAATTTCTGTTCAATTTGTAGATGCTAGTTCTTTTTCTACCAATATCTTGGTTTTGTACTTGTAATAAAGGAGTGAGCTACTAACAGTCTTCAAAAAAGTATGCAAAATAATTATATAGTGAAAGGCCTTAATTATTCGATTCAAATCATTAAACTACTTTCATTTGTAACTTTGCGCAATTTTGTCATAATCTTGCATTACCAAAACTTCATAATTCCTGTCAGCTGGTATTTATCGATTGAAATTATTTTTACGAGATGATTTATAATAACAAGTGCATGCACAAATGAGGTGGGAAAAATCCACAAGTGTCATCAACGTTCTTTATTCCTTTCTGTCGAATGATATGTCTGTAGTATGGCACAGAGGATTTAAGTGTATTCTAGTAATGATAAAATGTATATTAAAGACAGCAGAGTCTAGATATAGAAGTGCCAAGTTCATGAACTTCGATTTTCTGTCCAGAAAATTTCTGTTGCAATTTCGTACACTTACAATTTGATAAACATGTTCCATTAATTTTGCAAAGAAAGCTTGTACTGTATAAATAAATAAGCGAAATGATGTAAGTTAAAGTGCGAAAGATGAAAAATTAGTGAACATATATGAAAATCGTTTGCAAGATTACTTGAATGGAAAATAAAGAAACAAAAAAATGAATCAATTATGAATTAAATATGAAATTTTTAGCAGTTTTGTTGATAAATTAGAATTTATAAACCATGCAGATTTAACTAAAAGACAAAAGAAACGAACAACGATTTTCGATTAAATTAGGAGGAATTACTGGTAATTAATACCCGGAAACATCGATCTCTTTATCTTCCTTTATGGAAACTTTTTACATCAATAACACACCATCGTCACACACATTTGTGTCTTAGATTAATTCAATTTTGAATTCAGTTCGTCAAGAATTGATTGCTCACTTGATGAACAATGATGTCATATGCGTGGTCAATCTGGTTACAATCTTGATCCATCTCGGTATATATTCCGGGATTCTTCCTTGCTGATCAGTGGTAACAATAGATAGGAGAAAATAAAAATTCACTTTCATTAAATAAACATGATTTTAATATTAGATATGAGGGATGGAAGTTTGAGTTTTTAATGAAGCTAATGAAAAATTTTGCCAAAAGCAATATTAATCGTTTGCACTATTCATTACATATCAAATTGTATTGCATGCCTGTCATCTCTTCCGGAAACTTTGAGCAAGCAAATTTATTTCTTTTGAATTATTGATGGAGAGAGGCTTCGCTCTCTCCATCAATAATTCACCTGAATCTTCCGCCCTTCTAAATTTTCATTTAACAAAATCACTCTGCTCTTGCAATATGATTAAACTTGCTGAATGACTTTGGAACCAGAAATTTCCATTTTAAAAAACGCCAAGGAATTTGCAAAAAGTCGAGAAAGTTTCTAAATACTTCATTTTGTTATGCTTAATTCTGACAAGTCGTAGATAAATTCTTTTTTCTTCTATTTCATTTCCTCGCAAAATGAATCGCTTTTGTGATTTATGGAATGAATGTATTTCTTTTTTATAGAAAGCACAAAAGTGCTATTGGATGATTACAAACGAGTGAAGTTTTAGCTTTGATTACAATGGTATTAATTAAGATGTTTCAAGCATTCCCGAGTGGAAACACCAATCTTTGATATAATGTAATAATGTATTCTGACAGCTGATATTGTTGAAATTCTTGCAGAATTTCATCAGTAATTCATTGAATGAATGGATCCATGTAATAACCCTGCCTGACGGTAATATCTCCTAATTTATAACTCTTTTCTTTCCTGCCTTCATAGTATACCCGAAAATAAAAAAACCCTATGTTATGATGATAAAAGATATTGTTGGATTAACTTCCTTCCATAGTTTAGTGTAAACGGATAACTACATCGTTTTATTATATCCTCTGCCGTAACATAGAGAATGGATAAATGATAAGAAGACTGTTTGGTATGTTTATTTCTGATTTTATTCGGTTATGATAAGACCAATATTTGAAGAGTATGAGAAATGTTCAGTCCATGGAGAAAAGAGGATGAGTGGAAGGTAAGGATGAATGAGGCACTTTTGGATGGCGCACTGCAAACTCCCACAATTTAACTACGTTTTAAGCAATGTTGTTATAGAGAAACTATTAGAGTGGAATTTCATTTCATTTGAAAGAAGATATCATCTCCTTTTTTCTATAGCAATTCCTCTGTAAAATTAGGAAGGGAAAAGCTTCACCAATTTTTTTTCTTCACAATATGTATGTGTATGGGTTTGTGTGCGTGTTGTGTGTGTGGCCTTTGAAGGCCTGTTCTTTTCCATTCTTTCTTCGATCCATCTGTCGGCATTAAAACGGTAATTGTGAAGGTTCACTTCCGTATCCTTCACTTCATCTCGGCTTCCCTTTTATTTATTACTTCTTTATATTTGTCGCTATCTTTGATTGTTTCCTTTTAATGTACAATTTCGATATTTGTATGTCTGTCTATGCTTATTCTCTATTTATGTATGCAAGCTTTTTTTTTGAAATGTTTGGTCTAAATGAATGTTGAAGGCCCCACACGACGTTCAATGAGTATCGCACAGTTTGGCATTGATAATGACAGTAATCACATTATATCTACCCTTCAATGCAAGAATCTCACATGGACGCAATGAATAATAACTCCTCAGATATAATTAATCATATATATATCATTCATCATTAAAAATTTTACAGGGAAGGGATTTACAAATCTTAATTATCTCCGTTAAATCAAAATGCTATCTTAAACATCTCTCCCTCACTCCTCATTGCTTTTTCTTTTTCTTGACACCGAAGTACACCACTTTTGGCTCATTCGACACAACAAATACATTTAGCAAATTTGGCAAATAAATGCACTTCTCGGAAGCTACATCTGTTAATCCATTTGCTCAACTTTTTATTCCTGATAACAGTTGGGTGAACATCTATTAAATATGTATGTGTTCCTGAACCACATAACAGAGTTAAGCTTAATTTTAAATTCCAAAATTCCTATCTAACATTTCCAGTTTTGCTTTTTCTGCTTTTTGCAGACAATTTAATTTGAAAACATTGTGATAGTTGATCTAAGATTGATCTAAGGATTTATTTTTGCCATTTATAATAGACAGTGATATACTTCATTTTCTACAAATATATACATATCCAGTAAATCACTGCAAATTCCAATTCACGCAACTAAATTTATAGTTTAATGACGAAGAAATAGAAAGTAGGGAGTTGGAATATTGCAGTGAGCTTCTTTGCTAAATATTTTTGAAAAATGACTCGTGAATCCATCGTATTCTTCCATCCCATCGTTGAAATCTTTCAATGAAATTCGAAATTGCATAAAAAACATCACATCATTTAGTGATTGAAAACTTCTCAACAGCCCACGAAATTCTTAATACAAAAATCCTTCTGCAATACTTTCAAAGCAGGTTGCACTCTTTCAGCTTTTGCATTTGCATTTGCCGTTTATTCAGTAATATTTTCACATCTAACACAAACTGTTTCCATGCATTTTATTTTTTAATATATTAAAAAAAAAGCATAAGGCCAAAACTCTATAATGACAGTATAAACTCCTAAAAATGGAAATGTTCAAGTTAAATTAGCCATGAAGAAACAATACTGTTATGCATTCATGGAGCCTGAATAAAAACTGGAAAGTACTAGCCTATAACATTCACATTTTGCTGCCAAACAATTGAATATGATTTGAATAGTCAAAAGTTTAACAATCTTAAGGAGACATTTTGACGATTGCTTTCTTAAATTTTTTTAAAAATCTTACTGCCACCCTTGTCTATCATTTAATTATTCCATTTCTAGTCCTGACTGAAGATGGTAATCATTAATGACAGTTTGCTGCTGTTCGGCTTATCATAAATGTAATGTATCTCCAAAAACAAATCAAAAAATCTCCAAAAAGACACTTTGTTATATCCTTCTCCTCCAATTATTGAAAAATTATGCACAATTTTACTTTTCATCCTTTGTTCTTATGATAAAAAGCGCAATTCTCTCAGCAAATAAGGGAAAATTAAGAATGCAAAAAATTTACGTTCCAAAAAAATGTCTGGAAAAATATTTATTGAAGGAGCGATGCAAAGAACGGCAAGTGAAAAAAATAGGAAAGTATCGGATAGAAGACCACACACGAACATATCCTGTCCCTAACTCCTTCCCACTTTGTTCCTTTTCTCCGATACCATCTTGTTGGGGATTTCTAGCATAGGGGACAACAACAATAACAAAAGAATGAGGGGATGGTCCGGAATAATCAGTATTAAAATTACTGAATCATAAGTGAATCATTAACCATGACGACAGGTTCTCCTTTAACGGCCGATTTGACTATTAAAAAAAAAACCAAACTGATAATAAACGATGAAAGAAATGAGATTTGCTGCTGATAACATTATTTGAAACTTGGCTTCTCCCTCGCATATTCCGCATTTACCGCATGTAGTATCTGATCGAAAGAATACCGTATTGACCACAAGTAAATATTGCCATCAAAAATGACAACATTGTGTAATTCTCATGCCTTATTTTGTGGCACGATTTGAATTCGAAGCGCATCAGGACAAGAGTAGCTAAATAATTCAACAAACATCCGTTACATTATCAGTGTCAAAAAAACCTATGAAAAATAATGTATCTAATTGATATTTCCACAAAAAAGATTTACAGAAATGCCTCAGTTAGGTCTAGGTTACAGGCTCAGTCAAGTAAGCAGTCCACGTGCTTTACAGCTAAACAAACGCATAAAACTCATGTTATAGTAGATAAGACAGATACAACTGGGCAAATTCAATTTTCGATTTTAAATAGAAAGCATGCGAACTTCGTCTGTTTAACTTATGCACAAGAAAATATTCCAACAGTACTACTACAGGTACATTTTTCAATAAAGACTGTCTGAAAATGAAAATAACAACAAACATCGTTATCCAAAACTTCGCTAATAATTTCGCGATAATTAACAGTTTGATTAGTCTGCCGACCCGTCTTGTTTCTTTTTCCTTTCTTGTTTACTAGAAAATGAATTATGCTTGCAAATTAGCGATTTATCGATGCAATGTTGCGATAATTGCATGTGTCTTTTAGGAAATGTTGCAAAATTTGCACTTTTTGTTTTCATTTTGTCGTTCCAAACGGGAATACATCAGAATAGTGTGGTGCTGGCAGCATCAGTGTAGTGGCAATCAGAACCTCAGCAATGCCATCCGTTGTTGCTGTTTTTCATTTGCAATAAAAGATTTTAGTAGTTGACCTTAATTTCAACCAAACGTTATTTTTAATTTAAGCTTTGATTATTCTATTTTTGCAACTTGAAGTTAAATGCCAGTTAGCTATTCACGATATTAATTAATCTCTCTGGACAGCAATTAAACAATTATGATAAAAACTATATCACTGTGTGAAATTTCATTGTCAGCTTTTGTACAGAATAATTATGATACCTGATTGAAAGGTTTACAAGTAATATGATATGGCAAATTAAATAAAAATATCCATTTATTATATCAGTTGAGAGAGCTTAATTTTTGCAACGAAATCATAGATATCATAAATGGGTTATCATCGAGATTATGTACTTATTCAATATCAAATACCAACTTCTCTACTTAGACATCTGCATCTCGAAAATTCATATGAGGCTTTTAAAACCATTTTGTCTCTTATTAAGAATACAAGCTTATTTAAGCTTGCACTATTGATTTTTTCTGCTTTTTAAGAATCTTAAACATCTTTAAAAAACAACTTTTCAACGCATCGTAAATGGTATTGTACAATTAGCGGAATTTCATTTCAACTGCATTGACATAATAAAACGTTTGCATTTACGTTAATAATTGTTTCATGCAATTAATCTAATAACTATGTTCCTTGATGACAATTTGTGGATGTAAAGCAAAATCACTGATGATGAATTATGACTGTCGTAGTGTAATCAGAATGATGCAATATTCATTTTATAGGCGTAAAACCATTTCAGCATCACTCTTTAGAGTCTCTCTTTCTCTTTAAGCAATTACTGTTTAAGCATTATGCCCTTTCCTAATTTCTCTTAAGCTTCAGAAACATTTGCTCATCGTATTTTACAGCACATTTGAAGTTGATGTTATTTTCCAAAGTTTTAAATAAGCGCATGTTCTCATTAATTTCATTGAAGAATGACCACTATGAATGCTTCATTTACGAATGGACGATGAACCATCATTAATTTGATTACAATTAGAAAGAATTTTTCGTCGTCAAATTTGTCGATTATTTCAATCGCTTTTTCAGCATCATTGAATCTATATTTTATTGAAATAAATTATATATGCTCGGCAAGCAAGATCATTTATAGTTTAATAACGGTCAAAATAGATCAAGTTTTCAATATTGCTGAAATAAGTTTATTTCGACGTAATTTGGGCCAAAGTATTTGATTTCATTCCCATAGTTTTTCCTGACTATCTGTATACGTTATCTTAGAAATTATTGGAATCATTACTTTCTTCTGTTTAATGAATCAAATTATCGCAACGTAATTCGCGCAGCGATTTTATTCCTTTTGGAATTGTGGGCATTTATTGCAATATTTATTTGGCAAGTTGTCTTGTTTATTAAATCATAGTCTATTTTCAATTTTCTGGAACTTTCTAAAGTACCAAGTTTCATTTTCCATTTCAAAATATTCAACATTCTCTGAGTGGTAAGGCAAGAGTGATGAGCAAGATAACCATTAATAAATGAGTCTTATAAAAGTACAGTAGCTTAGCCAATTCCTAATAATAGGAATCGCAATAAACTAAAAAATATACGGTATCTGATCAGAACTAATCGAGTAATCGATGCTATCACAATGTTGTGTTAACGCTTTTTATTACAATTTGAAATACTTCTTTCATTGGTCAATTTTTCATTGATAGTTAGTATAAATGGATTTATTTCATATGTTAGAAGCATGAAGATAAAAAATGCATATAGCAAGCTATTGATTATTCAATTTCTTTTAAGAGTAAGGTTTTTAAACTTGAACATGGCTAATTAACTCTAAGTCATCAGATGTAATGCAAAGTCAAAATTTTGTAAACTTGGCAAAAGTTACAGCACAGAAATTAGCTTACAACAAATTTAAATTTTGTTTATTCGTTGACATCGCTGTTCAATTTTAGCTTTAAATGAGATGATTATTGTAATCAAAAACAATGCTCGCAAAAAAAGTTGAATATTTACTGCTTGCTTTTGTTTCACTCAGTAATGGCTGAAAACTTCATTATTAATTGCAATAATAGGCAAAGCTAAGGATTTTGAAAATTTCTCAAGCACAGAATCTTCTTAAGTCATTTCATGAAAAAGACTTGTAAAATTCTTTGAAAAAATTTTAATTCAACAAATTATAAAAAAAAAAAATGAATCATCCAATCAGATATTTTTCATAGCAAAATTTAATTTAATGCATTACATTTTTCACTCTGTCATTATTCGTTTCACGCATCACTTCACTAATTACCCGTTAATCTAATAGATACATTAGAACAGTCCCAATAAATAAAAGAATGGAATAGCGAATTAATTGCCACCAATATATATTCGCTTATTGTGAATAACGCGTATGCTGAAATGAATTAGTGCACGAGGGGAATCACTAAATGAAACAGTTCATTACTTACAGCTGTTGATCTGATCTGACCTCTAGCAGTAAATTATTAGTTCTTTTATTTTATTTTTTAATACGATCCTCTGCATTAGTTTTTCACATAATATGCGCACGAAAGATGATAAATATTTGCTGAAATTTCAATTAGAAGAATCTATGCTTTTCAGCAATAGTCAAACAAGAACTTGCGAAATAAATGAGCTGAAACAAATTATTAATAAAGCTGAATTAACTTATATTCATTTTAACAATTGACTGAATCAAATGAAATTGACTATTTAATTAATTATTTAAATTAAATTTGTTTAAACAATTGAATAGATTTGTAATTTTTAAATAAAGTTCATATTTAATTAAGAGGTTTCTGAAATATTTTTTTTCTAACCGCAATCATCTGTAAGGATTCTCAAAGAAAGAATAAAAATCAGTGCCTAATGAAATTGAAAAAAATAAGCAAGCAGTCAAAATTCTGATTTGTCGGTTAAATAAAATAAAGTAAAACGAACTAAATCGATGGCATTTAGCAACTGCATAGATATAAGTATATGTCATCAAAACGGATAATGTAAGTGCAGTAGCACAAAGCACCAATTTTAGATGAAATAACCAGCCAAGCTGCAATTCAATCAAGTGAATAGCAAGGAATTAGTATGATTTGAAAATTACTTGCATTCGCATCTTACTAATTAGTTTTGAGCAAACTTGTCAGCAGAATTCCAAGCTAGATTTCTAGGATTTCTCGGAATATCGTTAAAAATTTACATTTAGCTGATTACTTCATCATTTCCCTTATTTTTATAAATTTCATTGAATAAGAAATTTACTTACATCTTCCGAACTTCTGCTTTCACTGGAAAAGAAACGAAGCAGAATTGAAGTACACATATTGAAACAGAGTGTTATGAGCCATACGCCGAATGCCATTGCATGAATAGCTGTTTAACAGATTTTTTTAAAATTTTGAATCATTCAAGAATCATTTACATTTCTATCAAATGATTTCTCTATCATTAACCGTTTATCGGAGCCTATTTTATATATAAATTACTATTTTATATAAATTAATTTATTTTATCTTCAGCTTTAATGACAAAGAGATTGAAATAAACAATTAAATGAAATGAACTTTGATGTTTTCTAGAAAAATGCTGGTTAAAGCGTCGCTTTAATTTAATGTCAAGCAACCTCAGTTACTAAAGTTTTTAAACATTAGGTATGAACATACTTGAAAATTTTAATTGTTTTTTAAAATATTCCATTGCTTCAAAAACTTCCGCAATCAGCAAATGTGCATGAAAGTCATTTATCATTTAAATATATATGACAACCATTTTTCTGCTTCTTAACAGTCATTTTAAAGGAATTATTTTAAAAGAAAAAAATACTTACAGAAGTACGAAACAACGTCGAATATTGTTATGATTATAAGCGCAAGTGACTCCAAAAACAACGTAAACATGAGAGATTGGTTCAGGAACTTGTACCAATTGGATGTTGCATATATTGAATGGCTCCTTTTGTAGAGGTAATTGTAGAACTATAATTGTGCTACTTCTATCAAACTTTAAACTCCAATGTCAAAAATATTTTTAAAAAACTTTTTAAAATGTCGGTGATTATTCTTCTTTTCCAGTTGTTACTAATAAGTGCTTAATTGTCTTTTTTAAAATTGCCACCAGCAAAAAGAGAAGAAAAAGTGCAATATAAAAGTTGATGAAGCGATACATTAATCAAATTTAGACCCTGAACCAAAAAACACCGAAGTAATTTCATTTTAGTAAAAAAAATCAGTGTCATTTTAACTTACGAAAGGATACATTATTCTAGCAGGAAAACTCATAAACATCAAACAAAGCCATACTGTTCGAGTTGGTTCCCAGATACCAATGATATAACTTATTGGTGGTAGGGCACTGTAACACTAAAATTGCAAAAAAGACATTTTTTTAACGTTTCAAAATATCGAAATAAATTTTTTAAACTAGCGATGATATAAAACTAATTTAAAACATTATTGAAGTTTTTCGAAGCTAAAGTAGTTGAAAAATTATACGGAAAATTTGTAGTACTTGAGAGTTTCGGGACAAATAGGAACGATGAACTTCTCGACTCGATGAAATTGGAAAACATAGACATATGCAGTACACATACAACATCCAATACCGGGAAGTGAAGCTCCAAAAATGGCAAGTAGTGCTCGATTTATTAATAGAATTTCCACCGGTGACACATCACTACTTTTTGACATCTCTTCAATAATTCAGCAATAATTTTCGAAATCATCATACTATGATAATTATTGCGCCATGATATTAAACAAATGGAAGATTGTAGTGAAATTCGTTTATATAAAGATCTTGGATTCTCCAAAAAAACTTTTTTTTCTATGAATAAAATACAAGATTAAAAGGAATTATAAGGTTAGGAATTACAAAAATATATCTAATCACGAGTAACAGTATATCTCTAGTGCTTAAACTTGCTTACCTACCTTTTTGATGCAAAAACATAACTTGTACAAAAGTAATATAACAATGAAAAGCAATGGTAATCTTTTTTATATTTCTGAAAACATAGTGGCATCAAACTATCGTTGTAATTTCATTAAAAAACCAGTTGTATTAATAAGAATTTGAAACAATGTGATACTGAAGAGCTTCATTTGTCTATTATAAATGAAGGAAAAGAACCTGTTTTGACCTTGATTTTTGACATGTTATTTATTCACTTTTCTCATACTATTTCGCATTATTCCATAAACAACACCTAAAACTTTTACAATTCGTCACTTCTGAGTTATGAACTTTATGCCGCGTATTAACAATATGCTCTGTGCGTCAATCTCTTTGCGTCATGTTATTTCGCTTTTAAAAATGAAAGTTAATCTATGCAATGTGACATTGAAATATGAATAATGATAAGCTACTCTAGCTCAATTTGAATACTGCGTGCAATATATTTGATGTTATTTTAGTACACAATAAATAATCATTCCAATCAGGAATCAACGAAACATGATAAAAATTGTTAGATCCAAAAATGAATAGAACACAATAGGCAAAAATGATACTACCATTGCATTCTATGACATTTTTCGGCTAATCTCGGTCCATCGCTGCAGCCAGTATTAAAATTTGTATTTAAGTATTCTGTAAAATGTTTTACTTTTTTCTAAATCCGAAATTTTGAAGACCGGTAAAGTCTAATGCAATGGTTTTCAACATAGTAAAAAGTAAAATGTGGACACTTAAGGCGACGGCGAGGTAAGGAGAAAACAGAGGAGCTGTTTTTTTAAATAATACGTTAAAAGTTTCGATTAAAGTTTATTTTCAAGTTAGCGGAACTTATAAAAAAGCCAAAATAACCTATGATCAAGAAAGGTTGGGAACTACTAGCCTAAAAATCTAAAGTATTTTTTGAAGATTTCGGAAATAATACTTTAAGAGTTACGAGATTGAATATTAAACCTGAAGCAAATTCGAGACTAAATATTAAACCTGTACAAATTCGAGGTTAAGTATTAAACCTGGTGCAATTTCGAGATTAAATACTCGACCTGATACAAGTTCGATCATTTCACTCCCAAAATCTTTTCTCATCACTGCTTACAATATGCTTAATGGATGAAACTGCTTTTTTCACTTACTGATAGATCGAACAGTTCAGAAATTTTCACGCATCAATTAATATTTGAATGAGAAATTCATCAAACTGGAAAATCTATCACATAGGGCTTAGATGTTTCACTGCTTTTGCAAAAAAGAAAATTTTCCATTATTTTAATGCTGCTTTGTTCGGATAACAGAAGCGATTGCAAGACAGTCTCTGATATTTGTTTCTGATTGAAATTTTTATATCAAACAAAAATTGCTGCTGGTGCAAGCGATGAAATGAGATTTACAAGCATTTTTAGCTTTGCAATATTCTTGCAAAAAATTTTGCCTTTAAATGTCTTGCAGTAGGCACGTTAGGTCCTGAGACGAGATCACGTGAAACATCGTCCGCTTTTTAATTGTACAGCAACATATATGACAAACAGTTGCTTATCGAGAATTAATAAAATTAAAACTAAAATTTGCCTTCACTGTTATCCGACTCTTATCAGGTTTTTAGTAGCGAATATTCTCCATCATGAAATGAAAGTGAGACGAATTTTCAAATTGCATTTATTTCTCGTCTACTTTCAGATTCATATCACCAAACTTCTGGTCCAAAAAAAATTAGAATGTTGGCAACGATGATATGCATAAATTTTCATTATTGGATGATTGATTTATCGCTTGAAATCTTTAATATGAAATATCGAGAATAAAGTTTAGAATAAAGTTAAATAAAACTCATTGTTTCGTATGAAACTGAATAACCGATGATTGAAACCCGAAAATGATTCACTTGAGACATTTGTTGAAGCGTTGTACACAAAGATTGTTAAACTTTATTGCTCAGGTAGTCTGATGAATGCGTAGTTAACTGCACATATTGAATGAAATAAACTTTTTTCTCTACTCCTAATGCTATCTTTCTAAGTGTGCCGAGCAATTTCTAAAGCTATAGCAGCTGTTCTTATATTCTTTATCATATCAGTAAGATTATGTTAAATAAAAAGAACTCGCTCCACCTCTTTCAGTGCACATTTTTACTATTTTATAGCTCAAAACATTAAATGGATTATTTTTTTTAAATTTTATCTGTAATCATCAGTTGTTATTATCGATATACTTATCAAACATATATATGTGAATAGAAATTAAATACTACTTGTTATCACCCATTCATTGCAAAGTGAAAACAGTGTTGAGGAATGAAAGAAGCATGCTGCTTGGAAACTTTAGGCAAGTTAATCTTGGCTATCCGAATTCATCAGGAACCTAAACTATGAGTAAATTAATTGAAATTATTTAAAAGTTACATTAACTTGATGATTACAACATAAGGTGTTTTTTTTTTACTCCTGTGCGTGTATATCTATCTGACCAATTGACATTGCTAGTTCGTAGCAGTCCCAGATACATTCTTCTATTCAATAAATCATTCTTTATAGTACATACTTCGTTACTTTTCATTTAATTTGTAACATCAAAAAAAATTAGTTGTAAATATGAATCTTGATTTTTGGCACGACTTCACTAATTTTGCCTTTTTATCTTTTATGGGAAACTTTCGTTCCAGTTAACGCACAAAAAAAAAATTTTGTGAATATATTCTCATATTTCGTTTCTTTCATTTTGATTTTTAATTTTTAGCGGGATTTTACTCGAAGTGAATTGCTCTGATTTCTTTGCCCAATTACTTTAATCACTTCAGCGCAACTGATAACAAATGACCAAGTCCAACGTTTATGGACATTGAATATTTTAATATAATTAATTTCAGTGAAAAACCATGAGTCTTGCACCATTTTTCGATAAAGCACCTTCAATAATTAATAAGCCTGACGGTAGTGCATTGTTCGAATGCATGTGTAATGCAAATCCTGAACCAACAATACAATGGTTTTTCAAGGTAATCGTCGGGAACAGGATTTAGGCTTTTTATCTTCTTTGATATTAACCTGTATTTTTTTGTTATTCTAACAATAAGAAAGGCAGAAATTTCTGGTGATTATGTTGAAACTTAAAATCCGTTATAATTTTAATCGGTTCATTACAGGATAAAGAATTAAGCGGTGATCGATATACGATGAAAACAAAAAAAACGGTTGGGAAGTGGACATGTACAATGACAATTAAGGTAATGTTTTGTGTATGTCTCTCAAAGAACTGTTGCGTACAAATGTTTGAAATGTCGAATAATGAAATTGTGAAGTATCTTTTAATATTTATCTTTTAATATTTACTTTTAATATTATCAATACTCTTTGAAGAACACATTATGTATTCGAAACAATGATGATAGATTTTACTTGTCTAAAAAAATAAGCAAAAAAGAGATTTACACATTTCAATTCAATCCTAAGAAGGATGTAGAAACTTCAAAACTGCAATTACTTCAATATAAATTCTATATTTTCCTGGGATAAATTTTAGAGAAACGTATAATAATATTTTACACTTTTATCTAATAAGCTTAAGATTTATTTTAGAATCCAACATTACAAGATCAAGGAGTGTATAAAGTCGTAGCGACAAATAAGAATGGAACTCATTCAGTGGAACAGAATTATGTGCTATCATGTACTGCTAATGAAGTTTTCAAAACTCAATAATTACTAGTTTTATGAATATTCAATTTGCTTTTCAATGTCGTTTTTATCAAGTCTTGAATGATTTAAAGTAGGAAAAATAGACATAAATAAATATAAAAGGAAGTGACGCAAACAAAAAAAGCAAAATGTGTGCCAATTTTTTTTAAACTTTAAAGAGCGGATGAGGAATGGTAATTAACAGTTTTCAAAAAGTATACGAAGAAAGTTCCTTCGTATTGGATCAATCGTAATTTATAAAGATTTAATTAAACAACAGAAATTCTATACACTATCAAAAATCTCAATAGGACAATCATCGATCTGGCCGAAACATATGACACCAATTACGATAACCTAAACTTCAACTACTTTACTATCACTAATTGAGATAACTTCAACTACTATACTACCACTAACTGAGATAACTTCAACTACCTTACTATCACTGATTGAGATAACTTCAACTACCTTATTATCACTAATTCAGATAGTAACCGATAATAATTTTCAATATTTCCAAGAATTTATCGCTACAAATAAAAAGCAATATAGACTTATCCGTAATTGTAATAATTAGACAGACTTATAGTTTACAGAAATAATTGCTATGATGAAAGATATTCGCCTCTTTTAACGCAAATAACACAACAAAAATAATACATGTAAATCGCTTAGTTTAAGTTAAATGTATAAGTGAACGGCATGTCTTCTTTTTCAAAGTAGTAACCTCGTATATCCATCAATAGAATTAATAATGTTCCAAAAACAATTAATTATATAAATATATGGTTAATGCAACCATAGAAACGATAATGGACAGATGAAATGAAAGAAAACTGAATGTTGACTTATTCCACACTTAAATACTCGAAAGCAATTATTCCAGGGAGTAAGAAGGCAGAACACCAATGCCGTTCTTTGATAGTTTTTATCATGATTAATCACTGGAGTTGGTAGACATCACAAGGGCAACGGGGTAGGTGTGACGCTGAATGTCGTGGCAAATCACAATTTTTTATGTACAATTAATTTTATGAGATTGAGATTTGTGTATTAGAAGGCCAGCAATTGCACAGATTCCTGCGTCCTCATCAAATTATAAAATAAAAATGTCATAATTTTACTATTGCTCCTATTACAAAATTCAATGCTTTTTGTTTTTGCATGTAAGTCTTTGCAAAAGAAATTCCTATCAGCCAGCTCTAGCCTTTAGATTTTGAAAATTTCAATAATTTATATAATTTAAAAGAAAGATCAGTTAATAATTAGAAAATTGCCGTACCTTGTTTTAAGGATTCGCACCAATTCTTTTTTCGATAGGTTCTCGAATTCTTAGGAATTAACGAAAGCATAATTATTTTTATTGAATTTCATTTTGACTTTTTTAAAATTCGCTTTCACTTTGTCTAGAAAATTAAAGATTAGAATATGGTTTAAGCAAGAATACGGTGAACGAATGAAGATTATATTAAGTAAATTAAAAGAATACGTAGACCTCTTCAATCATAATTAAACCATTAGGATAAAGTAGTGATAATAATTATGGAGAAAAGTGACGATCTCTGAACCACTGTTTATTTAGTATATTTCAACTATTACAATATCAGCGAAATAGAAATGTAAGCAATGTAAATCGAAAAAATTGGTTTTACAGCACTATAAACTGCCATATTTGAATTACTACTAAGAAATACCTGTCAATGGTTAAGTTACTATTGTACCCTATTGTTACTGAACTAAAAAAAAGTTGTCAAAAGTCTTCTAAGACAATCAACAGTTAGTAGCTTCCTTATCTATATTATTTATCCATAAGAATCGTGTACAATTTCTTTCCTCTGGTTGCAATCCGAAAGATTTTTGAGCAGAGATTAATCCGGTGATGGCATCACTTTCATCCTTTCGAATGCTCCTTTTTCCAGTTTCTCCCTATGATTTGGATGTGAAATTCTTATTAGTTCATATGCCCGTTGTCGCATATTTTTGCCCCACAATTGAGCTATACCGTATTCAGTGACCACATAATGTACATGAGCCCGTGATGTAACCACTCCTGCTCCCTGTAAATTGCTATATGACAATCGAAAAAAAAAAAAAAATCATTTATTGATTTCTTTCTTTTCATTTCAATGACACATAAAAATAGGTAATTCTTGATACCTTATTGAGATAAGGAACAATTTTCGATTCGCCATTTTTCGTTGAAGATGGAAGAGCAATAATGGGTTTTCCAAGGCCATCGACGCTAAGCGCAGCGCCACGAATAAAGTCTACTTGCCCACCAAAACCAGAAAGAAATCGAGACCCGACAGAATCAGAAACAACTATAAATTAAGTGGATTACATAACTGCTCGTAGGAGTTTCTAACAGATATTTATATATATACATATATATATATATAAAAGTTACTGAGTTAAATGCAAATTTTTTTTTTTTTATTTACTGAGTTGATTAACTGATTTCTTAGAGCTACAGTCATTTGGAAGAGATCTATTCAATTTTCCATTTAACTCAGTAAATAAAAAATTTGCAGGGCTCTGAAATCGCACATCAAAGTCATTTTCTACAAATTAGTGAAGAAAATCACAACAAAGTGAAATAGTTAAAACAATGATAACCTTGGCCCGTAAGATCAATCTCTACCGCTGAGTTTATCGCAGTCATTTTTGGCAAAGTTTTTATGATCGATGGATCATTTACCCAAGCAACATCACCAAAAAATACGAAAGGATTATCATGCAGGAAGGAATACAATTTTTTTGAACCATAAACAAACGAAACCACCATCTGCAGTGATCATTGACATTTATAAACTTAAGTGAGCAAACTGAAAAAATGATCGTAACCAGAAAAAGTAGGAAATGATTTTTAGCCCAGTTAAATAAAAGAAAAACTGACTTTTCCTGGATGAAGAGTTTTTTTAGCATTAGTTATAGCATTACATTCAACAAGTTTCAAAACACCATCTGAGAACATTTCTGTATGTATTCCAAGATCTTTATGATTGCTCAATGCATTTAAAGCAGCATCCGGCACAGCACCGATTCCTAAAGCAATTTTTCGGATATGTTGTTTTTAGCTCAATTTAATCAGTACTAAGTTGCTAAACAATAACAAACGTATTTTAAGTATTATAGAAGTCTGAAAAAAAAGGAAGAAGACGAAGTGAAAATGTCACTTTGATGTATCAAAAAAATGGTACAAATAACTCGATGGTACGACTAAATTGGGAAATGGGGACAATTACGATTAACGCTTCAGCAATATTAATCATATCTAAAATTTACTAAGTCTCTGTGCCTAATAAAGATATGACAAAAATAACAAAAATGAGATGATATAATAAAAGCCAAATATTGAAAAAGTGAAAAAAGGACCAATTCTTTTAAAGAATGAATAAACAAATCGTTTAATGTTATAAATGCAAGAATTTGTTGATGAATTAAGGAAAGTCAACAGACCCATTTGAAGCGTAGCACCATTGGCAACTAATTCCTTGGCAATTAATTCACCAATTTTTCTTTCCACTTCTGCTGTCTTCACATTAAATTTACGTTCATGAAGCGGGAAATCATTTTCAATCATAAAATCAATGTGACTTTCATGGATCACTGTGTCACCAAACGTACGAGGCATGTTTTTGTTACAAACTGCTAAAAGCAAACATTTCCATGTAAAAACTACCAGTTCAAAATCACTGAGGTTTTGTCATAGGTTAAAAAATTTTTTGCATCAATGAATTTGATCGAAAAAACCACAGTAAGAAACAATAGGTAATAAATGTCTTTCCTTCAAACTAACCGTAACTAACGCAGTGTTTAGATAAATCATTCCTGATATTTCGTGGCAAATACAAATATTAAATATAAAACAAACCTATAACAAAATCTGCTAAAGTTACCGCAGCACGAGTGGAGTCAGCACCAGTACCTAGTGAACAAAAACCATTAGAATCAGACGGTGAGACCTGAAAAAACTACCAGTTCAAAATTAATAAGGTTTTGTCAAAGGTTAAAAAACTTTTTGCATCAATAAATTTGATCGAAAAGACCACAGTAAGAAGCAATAAGTGATAAATGTCTTTCCATCAAACTAACCGTAACTAATGCGGCATTTAGATGAATCATTCCCGATCGAAACAATAACGGAATTTCATGTAGAAAAATTGAGTTGAAATCGGCTGTTCCTAAAATTATTTATATAAATATAATATAATTATCAAATTGAACTAACTAAAGATACGAAAACTTACCATCATTAACAGCGCCCCTCAAGTTGTGTCCAGTGAACAAAGAATTGGAACGGATACGATCTAAACGGAAAAAACATCTGGAAAATAAATGAACAGCTAAAATAAAACAAATTGCTTTGAAAGCGATACTAAAATGCGTGCAATAAAAATATTCCAACCAATACGTAAGAGAATATACAAACCATTAACATCATCAGCTAACCACGGTGTATCACCTTCCAGGTGCATATGATGTAAAGTTATTTTCTTAAGATCATTTGCCTTTGCATGCTCACAGAGACCTTCCAGAAGTGGCGTTGGTGTCGCTGCGATTCCATGTACAAATAAATGAGAACCTAAAAGATATTTCATTTTGATGAATTAATTTCAATAAGCGGCTTAAATTAATTTCACCTTTTTTCCATTTCTGGCTTAATTGGCTATATTTAACATTAGCATGTATTTTATGCTTAACATTGATATGTATGTGGATTAATTTTGAATTTAGCACCATTACCAAAAAGAATCAAAATTGTTTATGATTGCATATATCATCCATGCTATTAGCTATAACCTAATAATGATATATTTCGTACAATAAATCTAATCTCAACAAATTGCTAAGTAGCTCCCAAATATTAAAAATTTTTTTAATTACTTTTTTTTTGAAATTTTAAAAAATTCGTTTAATTTTTTGAGCACATAAAAAACACTGAATAGCCGCTTTGAAAACAAGGTACTTTACAAAAGAACTTGTACTTTAGTTCTTTACATAAGAACTTGCAAGTTATTTACATAAGAACTTGTAAGTTATTTACATAAGAACTTGCAAGTTATTTTATGATTCAAAATTCATTCATTTAACATTCTTTAATATCTTCTCTATATCTCACAATTCAAAAGTTCTAAATATGTTAATTTTAATTAAGCGATATTAGCAAGCATTGAAGAAATCCATAATATACTTATATTTTCCATAGTTTTCTTCATTAATTATGAATTATGCTTAATTAAAGAGTAAAAATGAAAAAAAATAAAAATCTGTCAAATATGAAATTATCAAGCTCTTACCACTTTTAATAACAGAAACAGCTTCTCTGCAATCTTTTACAAGTTTTGGTTTTTTGCCTGCAATTGGATAAGTCACCTCATGTCCTCGTAAATGGCCACGTATCGATTGAGATACGATAGAAGAAATTGAAAATTTTCGTTCAAATTTAGTCGGAATGAATCGACTTAATATGAGGTATTTCATATTAAGAGATATTTTGCTAGCACCACCAACACCAACCACGTTAATCATTTCTGGTTGAATTAATTTCAAACGAAACGTATTTATAATTTAAAGTATACAAGTAAGTATTATCGATTATAGTCGCGTACACTTCTCTGAAATAAACTTTTATAATCAATTAATTAATTGTTGCATATTTAGAGGAAATGTAGAAAAAAAAAAAAAAGTTAAAAGTATTGTAAATATAGAAGTGATAAGAGTAGATTTCATATTTAATAAATAATAAAAATCAATGATCAAATTTGCAACGATAAAAAGTAAAAAAATATTAAAAATCAATTGAAAAGTACTGGAAATATAACAAAGATCAAAGATCACTATGTTTTAAATTTCAATTAATGGAAAAATTAAAAGATGACACTCTTTTTTATGTGATACTTTCTACCATTTAGAAAAACAATTGCATCACAAATTTCATACCTTTTGAAAAGATATAAAAAGAAAATGGAAAATCACTGTACTATATGACATATCTTGACTTTTATCTTAACGTAACATATCTTGACTTTTATCTTAACGTGACATATCTTGACTTTTATCTTAACGTGACATATCTTGACTTTTATCTTAACGTGACATATTTTGACGTTTTGTTAATTAAAGTTATTAAATTGTTACGTCTTATAAAAGCTGTAGCGAAGAAGACATTAGTATCTATGTGAATGACATCTCACGAAATAAATAATACGTCACGGAGAAGTGCGTGTATTCTACACGTCTCCTTTTTCTTCCTACGTGTATCGATCGTGAAATCAATGATAAAGTCACTTAAGTAAATGGACAATCTTTGATGGTTAATGAAAGCGGAAGAGAGAGGAATGAAGCAAGAAAAAGATTGCAATGATAGAAGAAAGAACATCTTACGAAAAGGTTTGCAGGCTACTTTGCTATAGTTCCACAGCATTCATTATCAAACTGTTATCTCATCTTATCAATGACATGACGGCACTGATAGAGCGTTGCTCATGTCCTTTACGGTTGCTTATGGATTGCTGATCCTTGGTTTCCGGATTGAGAGCATTTGATTGCTGGTCCTTGGTTTCCGGATTAAGAGAGCGGTTCATTGCTGATCCTTGGTTTCCGGATTGAGAGCGTTTGATTGCTGGTCCTTGGTTTCCGGATTG
This sequence comes from Mansonella perstans, assembly GCA_037074765.1. NCBI lineage: Eukaryota > Metazoa > Nematoda > Chromadorea > Rhabditida > Onchocercidae > Mansonella > Mansonella perstans. The sequence goes on from JBAMDO010000060.1 coordinate 175,815, forward strand.
AGAGCGTTTGATTGCTGGTCCTTGGTTTCCGGATTAAGAGAGAGCGGTTCATTGCTGATCCTTGGTTTCCGGTTCATTGCTGATCCTTGGTTTGAGAGTGATTCATCCATAAGAAAAAAGTAAACACTATGATTAAATACAATTTATGTAATTGTGACAAACTGAGTGTCTAATATTTCTGCCAGGAAGAACTAGTTTGAACGCAAAGTAATTTGAAAGTGATTTGACAATGTCGTAATGGATCACGACGTTTGTGCTAATGTCGTAATGGATCACGACGTTTCATCTATGATCGACGTTATGGTACTTTTGTAATTTGAATTCTTCGGATTTCTTTTATTTTATAATTTTGCTATTGTTCCTTTTACAAAATTCAATGCTTTTTGTTTTATGCATGTAAGTTTTTGCAGAGGAAATTCCTACCAGCCAAGTCTTTAGATTTTAAAATTGGAAAGGACAAATTGAGAAAGAAGCATATAGGAACTGCATCGATTTATGCGACAATGTAGCAATATATTCTCAACTCTGTATCGAGTCCACTCTATACAGAAACATACTATACTAAAAAAGAAAATAATACGAGGCTATTTAAAACATTTTTATGAAGTGTAAATCCAGTATCAACTGAGTTTGAAACTTGTAAATGTTGCACTAATGTAGTTACTTCTATTCTTGGAGAAAGAAATGAAAAACAATTTAAGCTAGGAGTCAAAAAATCTTGTCCCTCAAGATTTTGTCGTTATAAAGAAAATCTATCATTACAGTTATTAACCAAATTAATTAATTTAATAGCAATAAAAAATGTGTAACATACGAAAGAAAAGGAAAAACCATTGAACCACTGACCATGATTGCCTTGTTTCCAACAATTTAACAACGAAGCTTGTAAAGGTTTTAAAGACACATCAGGTACAAATTTAAAAAAAAAAAAAAAAAAATTCATTATATCATGTTATATCATAAATATTATTTGTAACTGATGTATCTTCAACAGCCTTTTTTTATTGTTGTAATTGATAGTTTCACTTTTTCACTCTTTCTATCAATGCATTGACACAATTTCCATATGGCAGCGTTTTCTCTTGAAATTATATCATTATATTATGTTATGCAAAAATTTTATTGCTAAAGCGGAGATAATGAATTATTAATGTAAAAAAAAAAAAAAAAAAATGATTGGGATGATTGCTAAGCATGTAATTTCGACTGTATCTATTGGTAGTAGTAACTGGATAGTTGAGATGACAATGATTCGTTCTGTCATTTTTTTTGGCAAGATACCCTTCTAAGTTATGATATTGAGCTTATTAACTTGACAAATAAAATCAAATTATCAAATAAAATTAAATTATGGAAATAAGATTACATTACATAGCAGCGCAACCTAATCAACGACTAAATATTTTCAAAGTAAATGGAATAGGAGTATATGAAAAAATAAAATTGCTTCATGCTATCAACTTATTCGTGTTGCTCGTCTGCAGTTGCCAACTAGATGATATTATTTCCCTATTATGGCGCTAGAATTGTTATCATAGCCCAAGAATGCATAAATTTTCCAGAATAGCTTTACAGTTTTCCTTTCTTCATGAAGAGATAAAAATGGATAAATGATAGGTGGTGCCTAATTTATCATCTTATCTATCATTGTTCATACTTTTGGGCATATAGATTTCTGAACTTCTGTAGTTGCTTCACTTACGAAAACGATTAGGAAATTTTCAGGTATATTAAGATGGCTAAAGGCGGTTATTGATGAGATTTCAAAGTTTTAGCCCTGGATCTTGGTGTGTTGATTGCTGGAACAAAATTCAGAGAGGAGTTTGAGGAAAGGCTAAAGGTGGTTATTGATGAGATTTCAAAAGCAGAGGGAAAAATTATATTTTTCATCAATGAATTGCACATTTTAGTTGGAGCAGGAGCAACAAGTGGTGCAATGGATACTTCAAATCTGCTAAAACTTGTTCTTGCACGTGGAGTATAGAAGCCACAACTTTGAATGAATATCGCGAGCATATAGAAAAAGATCCTGCACTCGCAAGGCGTTTCTAGCGTTTCTGTGTTTATTTCTCACCAACTGAAACTGTTACTATTTCAATACTGAGGGATCAGAAGGAGAGGCATGAAGTGCATCACGGTATTAAGATTACAATAAGCACTTCTATAATATCAAAGGACTGAAAATATTCAGTCTTCCCGATTATTTTTTGTTGAAGCCAACATGATGGTTGGTTCTACTCATCATTAATTTCTTTCGAAAGACTTTTATATGACTTCTGGTTTGTAATTATAGTATCATCAGTACGATTCAACAATCTTTATATTTTAATGCACTGATACTTTTAATGCAGGCTTCTGACGAATTAATTGTAATTAGACTTGAATATACCTCTAGCAATCAAAGCATAGCAATTCACAAGTTTTTGGTAATAATAAATAAGTTCGATTGTCTCCATAGTAAAGGTGTCTATATTTTGGAAACTTTATGAACTTATAAAAAGCATTTTCTGCATATGATTAATGAGAATATTTTTTTATAAAAAGTTGCCAATTAAAGATTGAAAAAATGCAATCGGCTAGTAAAAAGCAAGGATAAATTGATAAACTTTTGAAACATTGTTCTAGAACATGTAGCTAGGCATTGCAATAACAAAAGACTAGTCGCTTCTTGTTGAACAACTGAAATCTTCGGTATAGCAGATCAGTTGCTAAGCAGATTAATCTTATCCTTCAGGATTTACAGAATTACGGAGGCAACAACTCACATGCAAGTTCGTTTTGAGAAGCGCTTCAGAATTTCTCCTTCATTCATCGTTTTAGTCTTTATTCTCTTATTATATATTTCCACTAATTTACTGAATTCATTACTTCAAAAAAATATTTTTTATCAATTTGCTAAACAACCATTCAGTGACGTCAATTCTCGTGTGGCGGTAAAGAAATAAACTTCGAGAATAACTTCAGTTGGTCTAGGCCAATACACTCCTTTTTTTCAAGGCCCTCTTGTCTTCCTCTAACATCACTTTCTTGTTCTAAAATGAATGTAAAATATGCAAACAATGATTAATTATTAGGAAAGGAAAAGTTTAAAAAATAAATGGGCATTAAAATCATATGATTTACTTCTTTTTTTATTTTTAAATACGCAGAATCTCTTGTATCAATTTAATGATTTCTGATTAAAATTAGTATTAGTGGATAACAATGTATTTTTTAAAATACGCAGTGGCTTTTGTATCAATTTAATGTAGTAATATTTGAAAATAATGCATCACAATTTTTCCTTTTTTATTATTATTATTATTAAGTAACACAGTCTACTACAGTGGTCAATAACAGTTAATTATAGTTAAATCTGCTATTAAATGTAGTAATAATGCAAATATCATTGTACTGTTATGAAATTTTGGTTTATCGGAACAAGTATTATTGTAAAATTTCACCTGACTAATGTTCTTATCAATACATGAATTCAAATAAATGTCAGATGGGATTTTGCTATATCGACATCCTCTGCACCTCACATCGGAGAAAATTTTTTTATCCATTCTAATATTTCATAAATAAATTGATAAGTACGAAGAATGAGAATAACTGTTAACATTTGTGGATCTATCTACGAATTTTGCACTTTCGCTAATTGAATATCCAAATTATGATTTCAATTTCTTTTCTAATGAAAATTTTTACATCAAAATAATAGAAATGAGTGTCAGGCGAACAATTAAATCCAGCAGTATCGGTTCGTTCTTCTCGATGGGCATGTTGGATAGCAAATCATTACCTATATATCTCATCTCTCAACATATTGACACATTCTGGGTGCTGCAGCAATCTACGTCATTTATCATGATACATTTACTCAACAAAAAAATTTTTTGAAAAATTTGTTCATATGACTTCTACAATAGACAGAAGCGTTTAGTGACTGTTTGGCATTAGTTATTTACTTGACTGCTTATTTATGCACAAATTGTTATTTTTTGTTTGTGAGTTTATCATTCCCGATATATTCGTCAATGGCATGACAAACAAGACTTCATATTCTTTTGAACGTTTATCATGATCTCATCCTTTCTGATTACAAAAAATAAAATGGCAATTAAAGAAGTAATAGACAATTATAATGGTAAAATCAGAGCAGTATCGGGTCTTGATGAACAGCAGGCATCTTTGCGATATATCTGCAACTACATGTGTCTCCCTTAGGACGTATTTGAATACAGGTGTACAAGAATTTAAAGCAATAGCCTTTCTTGAGCAGAGACACTTTGGCCTTTTTATTTGCAGCAAGTATTACGAGGTTAAAAAACAATAAATTCTGTTCATTTAAAAATAAGCTGTAATCGAGCTTTTAACTTTAACTCATTAGACAACAACCCCGCATCTTTTTTATTCACCGCGTTCGGACAAACTTCATTCTAAATCTTAGATTTTGGTTCTTGTGGATCACAAGTGGTCTGTGGAGCACCATTTAGAAGTCATTGATTTAAACGAATTATGAAAATAAACAGCAAGCAGTCTCCGAGTTTTAAGAAACAGAATGAAAGATGGAAGAAAATTCAACGAAGTTTTTCATTTTTTATCATTCAGATTGTGGGAACGATCCCGCTTGTATTTTGTGCACTAATGATTCGCGATCCACGGAATAAGATTCTCACCGCAGCGCATTCGTTATTATTCGATATATCGTTACTTGTTGCTGGTTGCGGATTTGGATTACATTGCGGTCTGAATCCAGCAAGGGATTTTGCACCTTGAAAAATCATGCGCGATATAATTAATAATTATGTAGAATTCTCGATAAGAGTGTAGAATGTTATTCATTTAGGATTCGACTAAATTGTTAATGCTAATACTCATTATGCTTTAATAATAAATTTGTATGTGTTTGATTGAAGTTTAATGTTTTATTGGATGTTTTTTGTATCTTATAAGACAGCGTTAACTTATAAATAAAAGTTTTATAATGGAAAGTTGGAGATTTGAAAACATCATTATTTTAATGCGCAAAGATTTGTGCAATATGACATGGTAAAAATCAATGGATAAGTACAATATTAATTCCAATTCTGTTTCGAACTTAGTTCTTTGGTTCAATTTAACCAACCCAGTATATTATGAATGATATTTAAAAAATGGCATATGAAACATATAACAATTTACGATATGACGTTGCCAAGGCAACGTTACGCTTGCATCCATCACGAAAAATCTCTGCAAGATGATGCGACACAACTACGATCATATCTGATTGGCATGACATCAATTTTTTCTCGATTCTTATTCTTCGATAATGATCAGAGACAGTTGCAACAATTCCATAAGCAGGTAGGCATGGAAATATATTCCTAATTTACTGTTGTAAACTGGAAACGAAAATCTTTCTGACCCATTTTCATTATCGTTATTTCGTATATTGCTGTTAATAAGCAAATTAAATTTTTAAAAAAAAAATTTTAATGGTTTGTAAGATTGCTGTATCTTGTTTCCACTATCTTTTTTTTTTAGCCGAATTATTTAAATAGGAATATTTTCATTATTTTAAGCCTTTGGATTTCAAATTAAGGTGTAAAATTGAGTCAACAATATTACAAATAAGCCAACAACACTCCAAATTAAGGTGGCAAAGTTAAGTCAACAAAAAGAATCACAGAAGGATGGCCGCCCATTTGATGAAGATCAATTTCTACAACATTGTATTGATTTGCGAAAACATTTGGATAATTATAAGCACAAGATAAAAGCAATGAAAAATTTGAATAAACAGCATCTAAAAGAAAATGTACTAAAGGAAATGGAAACACTGGATGTAAGTTAAATATAAATTCTTCCATGATACTAAATCCACGAAACTCAGTCTAATTTGACCTTGAATTTTTTATGAAAATTTAAAATAGTAGAATTTAAATTCTGAAAAATCTATAATATTCAGCTAAATAAACATATAAGCTGAATTGTACATATTGCAATGTTCGAAATTACTGAATTATCTCAAGACGTCAATGAACAATTTAGGATGAGAGAAAAGATAATTAGTCGGTGAAAAATGTTTCAGGATCAGTTGTCAAATCTGATGACTTCAAGGAAAACTTCTCTTACAAGTGATTCCGTCAAAATATTTGCTTCTAAAACTGAAGGGTAAGATTTTTGCAATTTTACTGAATGTCATTAAAAAATGTACTGAAAATGGAAAAAAAAGAGCAGTGAATGCTGCATTTGATTTGCAGAAAAGAAAAGATGCAAGTGGAAGAGGAGAACACTGTGGAAAAGTCGATCATAGAGGGATCTGTCGTTGAAGTTTCATCAGAGGATTCAACGTCAGATTCAAAATATGTTTCTGATCATTCGATAATCGAAAAACATGACAGAATGCATAATGTGAATTTAAGGTTAGGCTTGTCCTCAAACACTATCACCTAAAATGTAACGAATTGAAAAAAAATGGCGAATAACAATTTTGGAGACGAAGTTAGTCACTGGCTATACTTTTATATTTTTTACAAATCAACAGTATCATTTGGATAGCCATAAAAGATAGCAGTAGCCCTTTATCAAATGTTCGAAAGGCTATTTATTCTCATTAGCCGGCAGTGCATTTCGTACAAATTTAAAAAACTTGAAAGTGATTGTTTCTTTACGATTGAGACAGTATAGTGTGAAATCGATTGGCACGAATTCGAGAAAAGCTTTGTAGTTTTTGGGAATGTTTATTATTGATGTAATAAATATAGCTGGTGAATAACATAGGTAAAGCCGATCACTGAGCTGGTTGATGGATGTAGCATTGAAGGAATTCGGTGGGGGAAAGCCAGTGATCGTGGAGAAGAATTGAGAATGCAATTGTTCGAGTAACTGATTGTTCTCTTGTTGTAGGAAAGAGGTCTACGATATTAGAGTGATAAATGATATATTGATTTAAAATTGAATAATTTCGTGGTTTTTTTATTTTGTTTTCATTTTAGAAAAAAATCGAAGGATGGAGAAGGCAAAATCACTGAGAATCAGTATATCGCTGTAGCTCATTTTCAAGCACAGGACAAAAGAGATTTGACCTTAAGGAAAAATGAGCTGGTGCGAATTATTGTAACTCGGTATGCAAAAAATTGAAGATTGCAAAATTAATTCAATTTGTTTTTACTTGCCTTTAAATATGCTTTTCGAAATAAAAGAACTGCTGTGTAATCACAACCTTTCCTCAAAAATACCTTCAAAAACACTTGTTCTTTTAGGCAAGATGGCTGGTGGCTAGTAGAAAATGCAAACGGTGATCGTGGATTAGTCCCGAAAACATTTCTGAAAGTTTACAAAGGACTGATTAACTCAGAAACAGTAAAGGAGTCTGATAAACCTTTACCAATGCCTCGGCGAACTACTACGGTGAAAGCAACGAGAACTGCAAGTATCCGAACAATCGAAAACGACGATATTGCCAAAAAAATAGAAACTTCAGAAGGGAAAAAGCAACGGAATGAAATAAATGCTGCAGCTATTAGAGATATGGCTACAGCTACAGAAACTTCAAATTCTGCACTGTATGTCGAGACTAAGATTCTTGAAGAATCTAGCTCTGAAAGTAGTAAAGTTCCGGAACAAGATTTGGAACCGTCTGAACCGCAAATTTTAAAAACAACTGTCCGGGTGGGTATATGCTCCTACTTTTCCAATCATTAATTCAAATGTTTGGCACTTTTATAAGACTAGAATCTCTTCTTCATTAATTAGTAATGAATTATTTTTAGAAATCACTCATCCAACCTATAATTACGCCAGACACACCCGAAAGAACTAATGATTACAGTAAGATATTTGAAATTCTATAATACTTATACAAACACTTGTAATCAGAGAAAGATGACTGCGTTTAACAAAACAAAGTATATTCCAATCATTTGATAGGTTTTTTTTCAGATAATCACCTGACATATGAATGTTATTTGGCACCACGTCTTAGTAAATCGAATTATGCATTTCATGATATTTACTGGAACTATGAGGATGATAGGGTAACTTTTAGATTTTCTAAAATATATCCAATATAGTCATTCATTTCTTTCAAATTTTCTTTTAATTTATGTGGAAGAAAATTTGTTCATAGCTACGGAAGAGAAGAGTGCGAGTCAGTAAAATGATCAAAGTGTTTCGTTTGAATAAAGTATGCCTGAATGCAATTGATGTTCACTGTCGATTAGTGCGGGCGTATTTGATCGATCAAAAATGCGCGGAGGAAAAATATCAGATTGTAATTTTTTGTATCCTTAGCTTTTAACTAAACTTTAAAAATCGAATATATGAGCTAACAAAAGAAAAGATCCTTTAAACAAGTTGAAAATCTAGCAACGCAGCAGTAACATAAATTAGATGTGTAAATATGAATCATATAATAGGCTGATCCATATGAATCACACCATGTATCATAATAAACAATCAAAATAGGCTCATTTTAGAAAGTGGAGATATTAAAAAATAAATTACAGGTAAGCAACGTTTATACAATCAAAGCGTGCGCGAGTACACGTGATCCACAAACATGGATTTTTTCTGCAGCGGTAAATTCACTATTTGAATTTATTAGCTTGAAACATCTGGATCAAACAGATAAATATTGCCCAGCGCAAGTTACCATTTAATAAAAAAGACCTGAAAATTTTTTATAAAGATATAATTTAACTGATATAATTCGTTGTGATTAGTTCCTTCACGCAGATCTTTCGAAAGATTAATCCTTCAATTCCTTCGAAGAATTTGTGTAAAGAAGTGATCAATGTGTTACCAATATCAGCAGGATTCATGTTACATCTAAGTATAAATGATTCGGTTATATTATTAATGAAGAATATTAACATTATGAATACATTTCATAACGTGAACTTATTCTTCGTTAGAATGAAAAAATTGCAAAAATTTTAAAGAAAGATGTGCAAAAAACATTACTCAATTATCCGTCATTTATCGTACGTTCGAATTACAAGCAGAAAAGTGTAATGTTATGTCTGGAAGCTACTATTATATTCAGCAGTCAAGTAAGTTGTAAAAGTTTGAAGCCATGATTGTTTGTGCATTTTCGTGAAGACAGCAAAAAAAGAACAGCAGAATAGAAACAGTAAAATGAGAGAGAGAAAAAACACAGCTAAAAAAATTTGTCAAGAATTATCTTTTTTTAACCATTCCTCTTGAATTTCTCGTTTAAAATTAATTTCATCCAGAAAAGAGAACTTCCTGTGGATTTTGATGAGTCAGCACCTACATTTTATGAGAAATTCAAGTAAATCAAGCTAATTACAGGAAGGAGAAATGTTTGAACAATCACTTGGATACGTTACGTTACCGATCATCGATGAAAATGGACATTGTTGCATACAAAACAAGTAGTTTTGAAACTCATATAATTAAATGCAATCATTTTCAGCAATTTTGTTTGGTGATGTTTAATTAAGAATGTGAAATTTATTCTTTAGTTTGGTTTTGCAAACAGATTATTTTATGAAATCAAAATTTTGCAAATAAACAAATAAAATTTGACCTAGTTTTATTAAACCATACTTTAGAAAAAATAAATGAAAATTCAATTTACTTTGAATATATGGGATTCATTTTATTTAATTTCTTAAAAATTTTTCAGAACTTATACTATAAAGCTGTCTACCCGCAATTCTCTTAGCGAAGAAGGTATCAAAACTTTAAGGCTCAAAACAAAGTTTATTAAAAGCAACTGCTAAAAATTATTGGTGAAAAATGTAAAGAAATAAATGGATAAATGAATGTTTCATTTTGCTAGCTCCTTTAAAGAAGCTAATTTAGTAAGGATTTAAAGGTGACAACTTGTGGAAATTTGATCTTACTACATCGTGGGATTTAATAACTTAAATTATAGGAATGGTCTCTGCAAATGCTCAAATTCAAATAAATTTTCGCATATCAGATGTGCCCAGCAGTATTGTTCAGCAAGTTGAGTAAGATATTATCATTTTATTTCTTTTTGAAAATCGTAAGAATATATAACACTCTAGAATGCGACATTGAATTTTCTGATAAACTTCAATGCTTAACTAAAAAAGCAAAAATTTCGAAGTTAGCAATTAAGTGATTTCTTCTTGATGATTTCAGTTCTCTACCAGACATTTTTTTGTGTCATGCGCAATTCTTGCCAATGTTTTACTACTACCGGCGTTTGCTAGGTCAATTTTTGACGAAAGATGCGAATAATTGCGGTAGTTCAGGTGATTAAACTGAGATTTTTTCCCATTAATTCATCATAATTTTTAAATTTTAAAGGCCAAAGAACATTAATTTGTTCATTTTAGCACTTAGAGCTGAACCGTTCCTTGCTACATTTCCGGCCATCGCTGACCAGCCTGATATAATGGAAATGTTATGGCAACTTTGGAAAATTCATGAAAAAAATATGGCTGTCAACAAGGTTAATTTACCATCAATTTGTCAATTTACTATTTACCATTTATCAATTTACCATCTTTTTATTGTTCTGATTCAATTAACAAATCTCAAAAACTTCAAAATCTCACAATTTCAGCTTTCTGAAATGGAGGAAGCCGAACAATTCCGTTCATTCTTTCTAAAAACTGGATTCATTCTTCATCAAACTGCTGTTATGCCCAAATTTAATTGGGCCAATGCTCGATGCTTTGCTGATCGACAGACAAAGCTTAATCATTTCCGGGAACAGTATTTGCATAATTTTGATATCATGAAATATCTCAGCAAACAACGATGTCATCCAATTAATGTATACAGTTATGCCGTAGATATTATTGGCCCTCATGCCATCAGCTGATATTGCTTTTTTGTCGGTCAGTTAATTAGATCAAAATTTATTTCTTGTAATTAGCAATTATTTGCTTAGTAAAAGTTTTGCTCTTTTAAAAACAGTTGTAATGGAAATGATAGAAATGTGTTAATAATTCCATTTGATCGAGATCATTAAATCAATTCTGCTAATCTTTTACCATTACTACTTCTTGTCGCTTGCATTATAGAATTACTGAATGATTGGAGTGAATCTAAAAGCAGCTTTTGTCTGAAAGTATTCATTAAGACATGGTCAATGAATATCGTTCAGAGGTCACTGCAATTGCATAGAATTTTTTGAAAATCTAAAAGATCCGTTTTTTTTGATAAGCGGATGAAAATGACAGCAGTTTGAAGATAAACTAAAAACGATTTTCAATCATTTTCATCTGACAGATACGATCAATATTCCTGAAAAAAAAAAAGTGCATTTATAAACAGAAAAATTTCTTATAACAGTCAAAGTAAACGCTGTTGTCTTTCTATCGGTTTTTTAGTCTCGGTCATTGGCTTTTACTCTATTTAGAATATTTGTAAGAGTTAGAAGTCCTGATACTTCAGCATTTTGAGAAAAAAAAGAATAGTTACAGGTCGGGAATCTGAGTGCTTTCTGGCTCCAATCGCTTTTTTATTTTTGTTTTGTATAAATAAATGATTAATTAGTTGATTTAAAGCTGAAATTCATGGGATTTTTGTAATAAACTTTGTTTTATGATTGCGGGTACAAAAACAATTTCATGGTTACTAACTTAGAAAAAAGAAATGTTATTGATAACAAATGAAATCAGCATTAGCGAATTACGATCCTATTTTTTTCCAATAATTAATTTTTAGTTGTAAACATGAATATTGTCGAAGCATTCAAATAAAATTTTCTTTTGGAATTTTCAGCAGCTTTTAGCACAATAAGCGTTAATGTCATAGTAAATTCGCAATAGACTGATAGGGATAAATCTTGCTTTACTTTAACAGCAATATGGAATGTTTCAAATATGAATAACATATTATTTGAGTGGATAATTCAGATGGCGTATAGCTAATCCATAGTCTCATTGTTTAACTGACATTAGATTTCATTTTCTCGCTTAACTGTGGTTGTTTGGTTATTAACTGCTTTGTTGAAATCTTTTGACTGGTGAGATTCATTGCAGAACAGGAATGATTAAATTATAAGAATTTATTAAAGATATAAATATCCATAATGCTGATAATCTTATTATTTAGATATCTAGGTCTCTAACTAACGATTAATAGTGTTCTTTATAGTAATAATCAGTGGTATGGTATCATAAGTTCTTCCTATACTAAACTGTTCATGTACTATTTCTATTGTGAAAATCTATGAATGTAGAAGGAAGTTTTCTGATGGAAAGCTTTCGAAAACATGTCTCATCCCGCATATCAACAATGTTTGGTAAAAATGCATCAAAAAGCATTCGGCAAAAGTTTTTGTGTGATTGATTTGCAGAATTAATCAGTAATTAATTAAAAGATCCGATAAACTAAAACATGTTGATAATAAGCCAAACTAATCTAAACTCAATTCGAGGAATAATATACTATAAAACCTACCACCTATTTCACTGCGAGAATTAAGATTCAACGTCGAAGGATCACTTGAGAAGTGAAAGAAACAAAAACAAATAAATACAGAAACCATAAACATGTTAACTTAATAAGGGAAACCGGACAATCATTACTCGTCGTCATTAAAACTTTACAGCAGTAAAAAAAAAACCAGTATGAAGTCATCTCGTTATTTTAGTTTAGACATAATTTATACATCTTCATAAAAATAAGTACTAACTATTTGCAAAAATATCTAATCTCTTTGCCTTCCTTCATCACAAGAAGAAAACGAAAAAACAAAATATAATACTTAGATATCAATTAAAATTATTTAAATTACTTCGCGATGTTTTGGGCAGCTTTCACCAGTGCCTCGTATGTCTCTATTTCAATTTGTACCACAGCTCGAGCGTCATCTGCCATCGGCTCTAGTGCACGCCGATGCGCTGAACTCAATTCTTCCTCAGCCTTCTGCAGTAAGCATAAATCAACAAAATACAATTTTAAATGACAGTCGCCAATTTAGGTCATATTTACAAACATCTTGACAAACTAAACCAAGAACTGTAACATCGTACCGCTAAGTCGATATCTTCAAGTCTGACAGCTTCTTCCGCTAGAACCTGACAAGAACCATCTGGATTCATTGAAAGAGTACCAGATGAGGCAAAATACTGAATACTTTTATCTAAAAAATAAATAGCCTAACAAAAAAAACTTATAAGTGTGAACAATAAATTGCTTTAAATGCAGGATAATTTACCATCTTTGTCCACGACTCGAAGAACACCTGGCTTCAGCATTCCCAGTACCGGTACATGTTTTGGCAAAATACCAATTGAGCCATTCAAGGTAGAAATATCGACCTGCTTTACTACGGTATTATTAAAAAAAACCTGCAACATAAATACGTAAGAAAAAACTATCTATCAAAAAAATTAAACTTCTTCAGTAAATTTCAACAGCAATTCTTGGTATCCTTTGTAAAAGTTCTAAAACAACTACAGTAAAATCCAAAATCTTCCTAGGTTACAAGTTTTGCTATTAGCTTGAAGGTCAAATTTTATTCTAATATAGAAATATCAACTTTATACTGTTACTACTTGAATTAAGATATATGTAGAACCGAAATGCTTCAAGGGATGATATGAAGCGCATGATTCTGTAATAGGACAGTACTCCGGACATGTAAATCCGGAGTGTTCTAAATAATAAATAAGATCTCTAAATAAATAAGAAGAAGTGTATCTTCTAAAAAAAGAAGTAATGGAGACTGGGAGAAGGGAGTAATAACTTCTATCACTGCACAAATCGATACATGTTAGATTGTTATACCTCAACAGGCGACGCAAAAGTCAATCGCAGTTCATCGACATTTACTGCAGGTGCTTCTTTTGTTGCGTTTTGCGCGGTTTCCACTGCCGTAGCGTAGCATCGCCGTAGAATGTTCGAAAGTCTACGAATGTTATACCCCAACCACATCTTTAAATTTTCATACGGAAATAACAACCTATTGATTTTATCAATGCATGTTTTACGTAACTCTTAAGCTACCTTTCAACATGATAGGATGATTCATGGAATGCAAAAAAATGTTGTTCAAAACGGAAACAATTTTAAGACAGAAATGTTTAAACCCATCGGTGAGAATTGGAATTAAATTAATACGAAAATTAAATTTATTAAATCTTTAGCTGAAATACTTTTAAAAGTAATTAATAAATCAAAAGTAAAGCGATAAAGCTCCCGAGTTAAGTCAAAAGCAGAAACAAACATATAAGAAGGAAAAATGCATTAAGATTTTACACGGTTGGAAAAATAAGTCATTGTGAAACGCTCACACCTCACTTAGAACAACCTTAACAGATACCGAGCATTATTGCGTCTTGAATGTGTAACAAAACCCCACTCAAATATCTTTTAGTAATTTGAAGATTCTTCACTAATCCTTTGGAAAAAGCAAAAAAAAAAAAAAAAATGAAAAACACTTCTACCACAATTTCCTTCTCTCCATTCATTGTTTTCAGCTTCTCTAAGTAATGAGAAAATTGGAAAAGACAAGAACAAAATAAAACTTATGATTACCCAATTATAGTACTAAATCCCAAATAGATAGAATTTCGCGTTTAATCCTTTTAATATATATTCGTTTAATTCCTAAAATTCCTTTAATATATGTTATATTTCAATCTCTTTCGCAAATCTCCACATAATAGCATTACAATTAATGCAATTAACCTCGTCAATCTACATGATTACTGATAAAATACGAAGAGAATGCAAACCTTCCAAACTTATCCCACAATAAACTTCTTACTCTACATTTTCCAAAAAATTATTCTGTTGTGCAAATATACGAAACAATTATTTGTTCTTTATAATATAGGGGAAAAACAATGAAACATATTAGTGCATGCATACAGATTTTAGCAAAAAAAAAAAAAAAAAAAAACTTCAGAATGGACATTCAAAAAATTCATCGAGATTTGAATAATCAAAGAAACATTAATAATTGCGGACATCTTTATAGACCTTATGAACAATAAAAGAATGCATTAAAAACCATCTTTTTTACGGGAAGCACAAAGAGGACGACCTTTCTTTTGCATAAATAATTTAGAAAAAAGTTGAAATCAAAAAAAAGCACAACAATTGTATGGGGGAAATAAGTAATCTCTTAATTTCCGTGCATTTAAAATTATTTTTTTACCGCTTTTCATCTCCTTTCTCATCTACCTAATCAGACTACTGATAATTAAACTGTTCTGAAATCACAACTACTACTAACAAATACTATGAATTGTAATGGCCATTAGACTTATCGTATCAATTTTGCATTTTTTAATATTTTCATAATAGAAAGAGATCTGAACTTTTTCCCTAATAAAGCTCTAATAAATACTACAAATAACCTTTCATTTTTCCTGCTTGTCAAAATTAAATGTGAATTTCAAAAGTAAAAATTTAGAAAGAATAAAAAAGCCTCTTTTACATCGCCATCTTGCTGTAAATTTTCAGAAATAAATAGATTTGAAAGAGAGACAAGATCTGTGCAATGAAAGCATTATTCACAATATTAGGGATGATAGAGTAATGACAAAAATTGATCCATTAGTCAGATATTCCATAGCAATTAATTTAATCAGACATATTTACTGCACGTTAAAAAAATATCAGAAATTATAAAAGAAATAACATCCAACAAATTTACATACAATACTGAATTTCAGTTCGAAAAGAGGAAATGAAGCAAATTCAAATTTTTTTCACATTTGAATCGCCTCAAAATTCATAATTTACCAGTAACATTCTATTAATGACAACTTGCCGGTGATTTTATTACTATTTCAGTTGAAAAAAAAAAAAAAAAATCCCATTAGAATAGAATAATCATTTCATTAAGTACAATCCGGCCATTATCCATATCGTGCAATTATTCAAACATACCATACTTAAATGTTCCTAAGACTAAATAAATTTTATAAAACCAGCAAACCAAAAAATTTTTAAAAAAAAGAGATAAGATTCGATAAAAGATATGGAAATAAATTACTCGCCTGTACCTAAGGAATAAATAGAAGAATTCGAAGAGCTATGCAGAAAGAGATTCATTTCCGTTACATTTAGCAACTTCTTCAGTCGTTGTGTCAAAAATTAGAATAATTTCCCACAAGAATAATTGTGTCACGATGATTTCTCTGCAAACTTTTAGTACAATAATCTATTAGACTTAGTGAAGCAAATAAATAAGAAACACGAAAATAAATAGCACAGAAATATACGAAGCTTAAGTAGGCTGATATTGAAAGAGATGAACAAAATGATAGAAATGGAGAAAGTCTGTAAAATCCTTATTTTCAAGTTTCTACGAACTAAAATTAATGTTACATCCAAGCCTAGCATAATTGATTCATCAGTGAGCTCAAAATGTATTCAATAACCATTAGATTAAGATAGCACAATAAAAAAAAAAGAATCAACACCAATTAAATCCCTGGTGAATGGACATAAAAATGCTAGGCGTCACATATCTAAGTCAAACAAAAGTGAAAAATATAACGACATAAATTCGGTTTTCGAAGTTTTTCCAAGCGCCTATTATGCTGCTGCTTTCGCCTTTTAGGTGAAACGATAAACAAAACGTGATGGAGAGAAAGCGAAATACATAAAGTTAAAGATAGGATGAGGAGTAACCAAGAGACTTGTTATAAGTCATTGCCTTGGATTTACAAATAGCCTCATAAAACTTTGTGAAAACATTCTTTGCAGCAAATCATTGAACTTTAGTTAGGATTAGTCAAAGTAAGCATGGATATTCTGGCCAGTTCGTACCAATCTTTTCTTTTTTATCACTGAACATTGCTTGCATTGAACAGTGAACAATTCGATTAATCAAATCATTTTGAAAAAAGAAACATGAATAGCAGTTATCCCAGTGGTCCTTCTATGAATCCACCGGACAAGCGCCTTGAACTTTAGACTGTGAAAGATCCGTTGACATACAAATAATTCATTTCGAAAGTCTCATCATTACGAAAAATAACTTTCAGCGTTGTTATCTTCCTTTGCACCAAAATGCTTTAAATCATCAAATAAACTTTGCTTGATTTTTGATATTTCACTTGCTTCTTCCTATAAACACGATTATGCATACACATCTTCACAACATAGCGAATAAAACGCAAAATATGAAAATATTAATACCCTTACTCAAAAAAATCATTTTATCGAAATATGCCTTAAATTTGGCATTAAAAAAATTGTTTATAGTAGTGATTTTGATTTCTGCAAGATATACATTTGAAAGCTAATAGGTTCGCTAGTTACATGTTTACTAATATTGACTTATATTGTGATACTGATGGAAAATTACAAGACAGTCCCTCACAAATGAAACAAAATTAAATAGTTTTATTCCTAGTTGAGTGATTCGTCCTCATAGTTCGCGTTTTTCAACATATAATCAAATAAAAAAATGTTGCTACCATAGCATAATTATCGTAAGAAATAAAAGTTACAATTAAAAGAAATCAAAAATAACGGAATTATTTTTGTGAAACTAACATTTACTTGTCCTCCAGAATTTGAGTTGGTATTTGAACTGTTGCCAGGTCCATTACCTTGACTACCACCAGTTACGGCATTCGGTGGTGCACCAGACTGTGAGTGTACTGAACCAGGACCACCAACACCAGCACCTGCTACCGAGCCTGGACCACCCACTGGTGCCTGACTGCCTGTGTTTCACAAAAAAAGTTCGAGATCCATATGAATAGCATGCATATGACAACAGTTGGATAGTTTCAAGGCATAAGACATTTCTCAAAATAAATTGCCTGGAGGAGGTACAGAAATCAAAATCACCTGCAGCCTTATCAGCAGGTGGAATGGGTGAAAAAAACGGAGAATAGTGGTTAACACCGCCCCGTCCAAAAGGGTAATGGAGAATTAGACCCAGTGGTGCCGTCATCAGGAAATAGCGGCGACTGTACCATTTTCACTTTGTTAATATCGAGTGCAAGATTGCAGACTGAAACAGATCACGATGCACGGAGCTTGTGACAAATACAGCTCCTTTCCTAAGAACTTGAAATTATATAGTCAAAATTCATGGAAATCATGCAAAAAAAATTGCTACCAAAGAGACATTGGAAAACTACAAACCTGGTCCACCTGCTGTGCTCGGTGTGCCACCATTCAGTCCACCGTGTGTAGAAGCAGGTGATTGTTTCATTTCATCACCATTCAATAATGAACCAACCTGGGGTTCAGGACCAGAACCTGGCGGCCCAGCTGAACCTCTACCACCTGTTCCAGGAGTCATACTGCCCTCAGAACCATGCATCACATACTGAAGTTAAATATTCCCACATAGTAAAGCAAGTAGTTTTTTAATAAAACTGAAATCTCAAAGGCATACATATCTCAGATATGAATCTGCATCAGACAAAATGAATTTACATAATGTTATCGATATTTTTAATAAAAATGTTTATAAACTGGATAAAAAAATGCAAACCGGTATGTTCGAAGCAGTTGACATCATCATGTAACCCCTTGGATCGGCCTGTCCATCAGGCCCCGCTGGCATCGGTCCTTGCGGTCCTGGTGATGACATCATAGAAGGAGTTGACGAGCATATCGCACCATTCGGCATCATCGCATTCTTGAATGATAACATATAACTGATGTAACATGTTCGCAGAAGTTTCAAAGCGGCTTTTATTCAAATATTTCAAGTTAGGCCAATCGATTTTCGAATAATACCATAAATATATTGCAAAAGAACATGTGTGCTTGGAAAATTAGTGTTACTACTATCATGGATGCTTGTATTTCCCTTCCTTCTTCTATTATCTCAAATCAAAAGCCGTATTTAAAAAATTCTTAGGAGAACATGTGCAATCACATATAAGGTCACTGTACATCTTCAACCTGCATATTCATATAAGAAGCAGAACATTCTAATAACAATGAAGGACATACTGGAGGGAAAGGAGTGCCCGTTGGAGACTCCATGTATATTTGAGAACCATATCGCATTGGACCGTTTGGACGCATTCCAGGAAAATTCTATAAAATATGGATTTAGTGGGAAATCTAGAACGCATTTTTTATTTATAGTTAATATATTCAAACAATGAAGATGAGCGGTAATCTCTCATTACAGAACACTTTCGTTCCTAAAAATTATAGAAACTAATGCTTCTTTCCAAAAATTAAATATAATTGTTTTCGGATTGCAGAATTCGATACACACAGGAATATTTAGAAATATGAATGCATGAGATGACTATAACATGCTGAAGTGCTAGGAATTCTTCCAATTTGAAACATGTCGTGCTGCTACAGAATTTTAGTTTCTCTTCGACTCATTAAGCAAACTGTGGAAAACTTAAATTCGCAATACAACATAACTATACTTTTGCACTAGAATAATATAAACATACCGTTGGCATACGCATCGGGCCTGCACTTGGAGGTAGTCGCTGCGGTTGCATGGGTCGCATTTGTTCACCAAACATATGAGGAGGTGCAGTGGTTGGAAAGCCAGCGCCGGGTGGCATAGCACCCGGGCCCGGTGGACCATTCCTTGACGGCATAGCATACCGTGGTGGAACTGGAGCAAAGCTTCCAGAAGGAGGGACGCCTGAAAATTATCAAAATGATCATCTTAATCCCTCTAATAACTTAACTCTAATAATAATTTAACTTTATGAACTGACTAACTAAAGCTGAACTCAAACATCCATAGATTTCGAATAAGTTGGACATGCATATAGTAAAATATTTTCCTGTACGGAATATTTTACACTGATAAAGACAAATACAAGGTAAAGTGGAGAAAAACTGAAAATCAAAATTTGTTACTGATCCTAATTATAACCTGAAATAGGTGACGACTGACTAGTTGCACCTGATGGTCCTGGCTGTCCACTTCGTGGAGGATAATAACCAGTAGGAATAAGTCCATCTGGCCCTGGTCCAGGTCCCATACCTAGCGGGCTAGCTGCTGCCGATGGAAACTGTAACAAATGCAAATAATGAAGCTGAATAAAAAAAGTCAAATATATGCTTATTAAGATTAAAAAAAACACATGATAACTAACCAGATGAGATCCGTGCATAC
Source organism: Mansonella perstans (assembly GCA_037074765.1). NCBI lineage: Eukaryota > Metazoa > Nematoda > Chromadorea > Rhabditida > Onchocercidae > Mansonella > Mansonella perstans. The sequence continues at coordinate 195,823 of JBAMDO010000060.1, forward strand.
CGTTCATCATTGCACCAGCAGGACCTGCAGGAACGCCATGACTTGCATTCATAAACCCCTGAAACAGAACATAAAATAAAAATCAACTATTTGTTATCCAAACATCAGTTCTTCCTTGTTTTTTATAATCTTTAAAATATAGTATAATAACAGGAACTGTCAAGAATAAAAGCAACTATCAGGAAAAAAAATCTTACGTATTCATGAAAAGCTTTAGCTTCTTGTGAAGCTTCACATGTATCGCGCCTTTCCGGAGCTGCTGAGTACAAATCCCAAAATAAACTAGAAATAATTCTATAATTAACGGTTAATGATAAAAATCCAAATATAACTTTTTTTTTTGGAATCACTTTCACTCCTTTTTTCGTTGAACTTGGAAATAATGCATGTAAACTTACAAGAACCAATTTTGCAAAAATCCTGGTGCGTCACCAATATTGATTTGCTTCGATGCATTATTCTGCTGAAATCGTATATTTCCAGTTTTCTTTATTTGAAGGAAACGTATTTTACGATAAATTGTGCCGATAATCTTGATTTTAGTTATAAAAAAATCTGTCATCTCATATCAATTAGCTCATAAAATTCTTTGTCTCATCGACCGGAATGAAATGAACATTTTACGGAATCAGAGATTTTGTCGCTAACAATTCAAGCAAGTATAAAAAATTATTTGGAAATTTATGATAGCAATTTCTAACCGATAACATTTCTCCTTTAAATGACTCGGCAGTTTTCGTTGCACCATTATGCACCAAATATTCATACACAAATCCAGCAAGTCTGCAAAAAAGTATCAACATAACAAGATAATGCAATCAACAACTCTTTCAATAATTCCTACAAATTGTCATGAAGCACAATGAAAATGGCTAGTAAACTAAACTTCATATATGCTGCAATGCTATTTCAAACGATAGAACATTCGAAAATGGATTACAATGAATTTCTTAGATATTTAATAATAAGAAAAAACTTACTTCTCTTTTGCTGCAGTTTCACTTTGACTTGTTAAAGTTGTTTGGGTTCGATTAGACGATGGCCCCTTTGGTTGTTGTGCAAACATTCCAAACAAAAAATGATGTTTCTTTTCAAACTGCTCTCAATATATAGACGGAAGCAGGTAAACAAAGACACATAATAATAATAGTAATAAATAATTTAATATAGCGTCAAAAACCAACAGAATCTTCACACAACCTGAAATTGCGCGATAACTATAATTTTCCACAATTTAAATATATTTGTGCATTTATTTTGAACAAATGATAATAACAGATAAATATATCATATAAGCATGCAATTTTCTCGACTTGAAGAGTGAAAAGTGATAAGAATGTTATTGGTTATCATAAGCAATAAAAATATGTTCAAAATAACATAAAGATACCTATATAAATAACATATCTATTTAATCATACTTTTACTTACTGACAATAACATCCAAAAAGAAAGCATGCTGCATTGGAAAATAAATGACTAATTAATTTGTTTAGTGATTTCAATTGAAATTAATAATTAGGAGGAATTTATGAAAAATTCTGTCAAAAAATCTAAAAAAATATAAATGAGAGTGAATAAAAAATATTATGATATGATTAAATAATTAAAAGCGAAGAGAAAGAAATGTAAGTAAGATTAATGTTAGATTATTACTTAATGCCAGTCAATGGTATTGAACAAATACAAATAGCTACTAAAAGTAAGAAAGTAATTTAAAGAAACGAAAATTTTTCAAAAAAAAAAGGTCTCAATACGATTGGTTGTTGCATAATTTATTCGATAATGAAGTATTGAATATGTAAATAAATCTAAAATACGATGTAATTAATGTTAACAATAACATTTGCTAATTGTAAACCTTATTAAATGATATCAAATGATGCTAAAATATGTAAGATAAAGAAAATTTGCAATAAGCTATGCTACATTAATTTATGGCCTTATTGATTCTGCAGTATCACAACTGCATAATAAGGCATGTTATTTGCAAACAAATAAATGTAGGTGCATTTTGAACAGATAGACTAAAATAACAATAAATATTTGGAACAACAATAATAACAATTGCTTTAGTAATAAGCATTTATTATTGACATAATAACAGTAAATGAAGGAAAATTTTGCAAGCAACATAAGACATAGAATAGAGCCTTCCTTCCTATACGTCCCTCGAACCGATGAATTAATTGTGAAAATATATGCCACCAAAACACATGTCAACAACCACCCATACACACAGCCACAGACAGACAGACACACACACACACACCATGCACACACACACACACACATACATACACATACACACATACACACATACATACACATACATACACACACACACACACACATCACCAACATATAAATAAACTGGACGACCCCCAATCCACTTTCAACGCCAAAGCAATAATGCAACGAGAGAAGGGTGTCGTGCAGCTGCTGCTGGCGAATGTCCAGCCGCCCTGCCGTATCGATCGACCGCGTCGTAGGCAGGCACATCTTTTCTACTACTACTACTAGTACGCTCTTCGTTACATTTCCTGCAGGGTTACTTTCAAAAATCTGCACTTCTGTCTGGGGTTTCCCGGGGAGTTTCTTGATACGCTCTCATTCCTAGTAAGTGTATCACATCCTGTCAATGATCATCTCAACCCCTCCTCCTCTTCTCCCATCTAATACTATTCTCTTTTTACGTTCTTCATGTACGCCTACAAACGCCTATGAAGAAGAAATTGAGAATGGCCTCTGTTTCACATACACATACATACACACACACATACACACACACACACACACATACACACACACATAGACACATACACATACACATAACAACTACTCCACTTCGACATCATTGGGACTTAAGCTTGACAGGATTGTCACCCCTTTAACTACTACCCGGTGGTGAGCAATTACAGCAATGGCATGCGTAAATGCAGGGACGAGACATAATACGACACATACGCACACGCACACACGCATACAGATAGCTCTTCTACCATATACTACTACTACTACTACTACTACAACTACCCGATGGTCATCACATTCGTACAAATTCAATTCATTCAAATAGTAATAATTTCAAAATTTACACGAATCCGAAATGTATGTTCTCAAATTCATCGATGGTCAATCATATCGTAAAAATTTTAAACAGATTCACAAATTCATTCAAACAATAAATAGTTTCAAAATTTACACGAATCTAAAATGAATGTTCTCAAATTTATCGATAGTCACATGACCAATGGTCACATTGTAAAAATTCAAACAATAATAGTTCCAAAATTTACACAAATCCAAAATGAGTATTCCACAAATTTATTTCATTCATTTTATATGAAATAAAAGCAAAACCATTATTATGTAAGATAATGAAAGTTACAGGAAAATTGCCATTTCTGCATTTGACACTACTTCTGGTTAGATCTTCTATCCATTTCAAAAACCTTGATTACTTGGCTTAATTTTTAGTAGAAAATTCAGGTCATTAATTATGCTTCTAATGATCTGAAAGAGAACATGCAAGAAATTCGTTTGACAAAAAAAAAATCTGAATCTTATTGTTATTTTTTTAAATTATATTTTTTATATTGAATCTTTTTTTTTTATATATTTTTTTTATATGTTACTTGACTATATTGACGTCAAATTTCTTACCTCGAAATCTCAAAGATTACAATGAATTTTTGATTCACTCAGATACTCGCTATTTCTCATTCTAAAATTTGTTAAAAAATTTCCTCTCCAGTATAGTGAAGAAAATTTCCTGGCCCTTACATTATTCTTTCGATTAAATAACATTGAAAATTATCCCAATTGAAATTCCGTGAACACTGATTGAACATCTGAACGTTTCGAGAATATTTCATCAATTAGCAAATGTTATTTTAACAAAATCAATCTAATTAACAAATAATAAAATCATACCACTTAAAAATCTTTATCGCTTTACTTCTCTCAAAAATAACTTACAAAAGATAATGGAAAATGAAGAAAAAAAGATTTGTTACTTTTAATTTCAGAGATATGAAAAAAAAAATGAAATTACCATCTATATGCGAGTCGTATCAGGTCATTCGATGGAGGAACAAAAACATGAGCTAAGTTGACACATTTATTTATTGCTTTCTCGCATAATTTCAGTTAAAAGGGATCATTTCATGATTTAATTTTAATAGAATCAGGAATCGGAACCTGAAAAATTCAGTAATCAACAAGTAGAATGCACACAAATTTTATATTTCATTTTTTTAAATTTTATTGCTCTTCTGTTCATCCATTAAATTGCGGTAAAATAGTTTACCTTAAAGTGCCATTCTTTGCGTTCAGTTTTTCCCAAATTTGCTTTAATTTTAAATTGGGAAGAAAAGAATCGACGATTGGTAAATTCAGTAAGCAAAAAATAAATGTGGACTGTTTGATTTAAAGTTAAGAAAAAGTTGAATACTTTCTTTTCGAATAGGATAAAATTTTAATCCTAAGATACGGATGTAGTAAGAGGATTCTGTGACAATTTCCTGATAGAAGATTGGTGAAGAGCGCTTCAAACAGAAGTCTGAAGCTATTGCTAGCATCATTTTCTGTATTAATGTGAAAAACAAATTTGTTCTACTGTGTTTACTGGAAGTTTACTAAATTTATTTTTTATTTACATTATTTCATTTACTAAACTTATTTACTAGATTTGTCTGCTGTTTCATCTGCTTTACCAGAATATAGTAAAGTAAATGTTCAATAATATTTACCAGAAAGCCATTGGTGAATATTAATAAAGGATAAAAGAGATCAGAAAGTTTATCCATAATTATTTTTCTATTTTTCAAAACTCGAAAATTCAAAGAATGGAAAGCATTTAAGCAATCAATTTGTTTATTCATAGAAAAGCGATATTTTAGAAACATTTCAAAAGCCCTAAATATAATAAATCTATACCCTTTAGAGGAATGCAAATAGATGAAGGAAGTTTCACCAATTGTGATTTGATTAAAATGAAAGTAGTGAATTAAGTTTATATAACCTGAATAAAATACTAGCAAGATTGTATTAAATATAAATTAGTATTTACAAAAATCACACTTGTTGATGTTAGATGTCACTGTCCATGAATTCACTAATCCTTGAATTAATGCTAGTAAGTTTGGTAGTAGTGTCTATTTCAAATAGGGAGCTCTTAGTTTGACCTTTGACCCAATTAAAGTGAACTTGATCGCAAACCTCTCTGTTGTACAATAGACTTGTTTCTTTGAATGATAAATTATATGAATTATTCAAAGTAGCCTTTCAGTAGCAGTAGTGATCAGGATGTTTGAATTGAAAATAGAAAAATATTTACGTTAGCAATGACATTAGCAATGTTTTTCAAACATGTGTCAAGCCTTCATTATTAAAAGCCGACAATTAAACATTTTATTCGGTTCATTTAAACTTAATCCATTTGCTTTTCAAGACAACAAACAAAAAAAAAAAAAGTGCGGTGAATGAAATTCTTGAAGCGAATAAATGCCTTTGAAAGAAAATTTATCATTTTGTTGCTGATAATGAACTGCTGTTAAATGTTTATTGGTCTGATTCAACAATAAACAAATACAAAAATGATACATCGAAGGATTATTCTACTCCTCGATCTTTTCTATATTGGTCAATTAAGGCAACAAAGTGATCTCCTATATGTGCTATATTTTTCGATATCGAAATGGATTTAAATGCTACATGTTCATATTAGTAATTATATCACTATATCACATTAGTAATTATATTATTAGTAATTATATCACTATATCACATTAGTAATTACATCATTAGTAATTATATTACTATATCATATTAGTAATTATATCACTCTATTACAGCATGAAAAAGTTCGAAAAGTCAACTGCAAATAATTTTGTTCCTACATCATTTAACAACTGTAATATTTTATTGGTTGCAGTAATTTTGTGAAGTTATTCCTATAAATGAGACCATCCTTAACGTAATTGAATCCATGAAGTGTTACAGCAGTCATTTACTGTTTCTTGTTTAAAAATTAAAGTTGTTACAATCTTTTTCTGTTTCTTTCATCTTAACGCATTTTTTGCTTTTATAACTTTTTAGTGGTCATTATTCCGCTCCTATCGCTATTTCTGGATGTATATCTCAATCCATGTGTACGGAGAATCGCCACAGTATCTTCATAAAGTGATAGTTACTACCGCTAAAGAAGATTCTTAACAATTTAAATTAATTCATACACATGTTTATGATCAAAGTGGCAATAAAAATTCAAATCAAAAATAAAAATCACACTATTGAACACAAATAATTCTACGGATCAAATTAATCATAGGATAACATTCTTTTAAAAATGATGCCACTTCCGAAGAAAGAAAAACTAACACAGACAGTTTAACCTAACACAGACAGTTCAACTTTCCTTAGCCATGTTTACAACAAAACTTTTTTTCCTTTCTTTCCTCCTTACTCTTTCAACATTCTAATCAGCGCTATCTGATGAGCTATCACCACCATAATCTGCTACTAATGCTAAAGGTTCGGTGCACAGATTCGTCTTCACAACAGAAACGAATTCATTCTTGACATTTGCTGAATTCATCTGATCAGGATACGGTAATCCATATTCAGGCTTGACAACATTCAAATTCCCCTGAGAAGTTATTTTTTATCAAGTACTTTCATTAAAGTTTTCAAACTTTAAAATAAGCTAAAATAACTGGGTCAGAAAAATAAAAAACAAAATAAGTGAAAAGAGAAAAATTTTAATGGAAAAAGGAAATTTTCGTTTTTATTTTAAGGCCTCGAAAACCATTTTTTTATATGTACAAATTATTACCTTGTTCAACACGCCTATTTCATCGCATTCTGCATTTTCGTATTTCAATCTTTTCACTATGCCAAGATTCCCGGCTTTTATTTTCTCTTGCTCGCTCCGCATAGGTGACATATTGTCAAATGCGCTGCATTCATTTCTACGAAGTTTCATAGCAAATAACTTCTTTTGTGTCATATCATTCTTTGCTGAAGTTGATGGTTGACAACTTGAAAATATTGGCTTGTTCAATATCATTTTACGTTTTTCATCAAGCTGTTCTTCAGGAACTGAAAAAAAGAATAATAAGTACAGCAGGAAATAGTCTTCTTTAGACTGCAGGAATAAATCATATAATTTTCAAACTCCAATTTATTGCGAATGGCACAGAAAACTCATTATCTATATATCTTTGAAAGTCTAAAAATTGTTGCAATAAGATCGAATCTTTTGAAGCAGGAAGACACTATTAAAATGTTACGTAAATTTCAGATTCTTGTATCGCAGAACTGCAGCAGCAAGTTTTTTATCCTCAACGCTTTCAGATACTAGCTTGATATTCAAAGACATCCTTTTCAAAAGATTTTCATCTCTGGCTCTTTCTTCATTCAAAAGAGCTTTTTCACTCTGAAACGACATAGAATGAAACAATAGGATACAAAACGTATTGCATGAAGAACAAAAGAAATTGATGCTGAAAAGCCTTAATTTAAAAAATACACACCTTGAATGATTTCCTCAAAGCTTGATTAGCGGCAAAGTCATCCCGCATCCTTTCCTGAATCCATTCCAATTTATCAACCTTATCGGATGAACTTGCTGCCTTCTCTTTGTCCTGTTCCACATGCTCAACCTAAATTCTACAATTTACTCAGAAAAATCGATGTTTGAATCGAGAATAATCTGCACTCCCGATAACTGAGATCCGAATACTTGGCGCCATTACCTAATTTTATTTTAATTTTCTTTTAAATAGTTTATTTCCTAATTTCTTTAACTTCCATATTATTTGAAAATTGTACGTGGACTAAAAGCATGAAATTAATATAACATGACTAATCAAAATTAAACCTGAAACATTGCATCGCTTTCCAACTGCCTACTAAAACCTCGATCAACGGCTCCAAGTTGATCAATAGTAGACGGATCATATCGTTTCTCCTGTCGACGACAGCCTTCCACAAGTTCATAATCAAAGTGCTACAACGTTTCAAACAATGATAAATTGGTAAATTAAAAAAAATAAATGTAAAAGAGTTTTGGATAAAAAAAAATCTTGAATTCAAATAAACTTAAAAATAGATTTTTCAAAAAAACTAAAAAATAACCTCGGGATCAGTGCGTATAACGAAATAATTATCACAAAGATGACATTTCATACGAAATTCATATAACGGTGTCGTATAATACATTCCGATTTTCTTCTTTTCAGCATTATACCGTACACCCATTCCAACATGATTGTTGCAACCAAGACACCAAATATTAAATGGCATTTCAAAACTGAACATTGAATAAAGTTTATTATGAATTAACATAACTTAAATTAACTCATTTCTATCAAGAGTAAATAAATAATAAATTATTTTATGAACTTAAATGTAACTTTACCGTATAATGAGAATCCCTTGTTTGATTTTAGCAGCACGTTCCCGCAGTGCATGTGTTCCATGATAGCTGTTCAAACTTTTATGCTTTTTATAATCAAAATCTGGAGGATAATAGAAATTCTGTCCTTTACGTTCACCCATACCTACAAAACTTCATAAAAAAATTTTCCAGAAATATATGTGAAAAATTACGAATTACAAAGTAGCTCATTTTTGTTCAAGAAATCGGGAAACAATTAATTATGATCATCAAACATGACTATTCCATCTGCGGATAAAATTTGCTTTTTAAAGATTTAATTGATTATTATATTGAGATTGAAAATATTTTTAATTGTAACATACTTACAAATGTAATAAGGAATTCAAAATCACTTTAGAAAATTAACACTTTATTATTTCATTACTTTTGAGAGTACAAAATTTATGAACATATTTATGTATCAATGAAGTTATAAATAATAGTAAAACTTTTTTTGTGTTTGACAGCATAAAGAAAGTACGAACTATTGAATGCATAGAATCACAAAAATATCGACACTTTTATGTCTTATTTATTTTTCCTAAAAAAAAAGATTAACTGAAGCTAGATTAGGAAAGAATAAAATATTACCAACGTAGAAATATGACAGAAAAAAACATAAAAGGTGAGCCAACTAAAAAACAGAAATGCAAATGTATACTGAACCAGTTTTGTTTAGCAAAGACAATTTAAGCAAATGAAATGCAAGACGATTCAACAGAAATTTTTACTAGATAGTGGAATATGGTTCTAAATTTTTTCTGCATAAACTTAGCCAGATAATTAAAATATTAGAACTATATTCGATTACTATTAAAATATCAAAAGCAAAATATAAAATCGATCGAATATACAAACGAAATAAACTACACGTAAATAAAAGCAAGCTATGAATTTAAAGTCATGAGATGAAGGCATAAAACTGTCCTACTGAAATAATACATAAACGATTCATGTATTTAATAACAACAAGTATGATAAAAAATAACGATTTAAACTTTGAAACAATGAATTATGGAACAAAAATTTGAATTTGGATCGTAAATAGCATATAATTAGAAGACGGCGTCGGCCTCAACGTCATTTAATGAGCCTCGCCAAAACTTTAATTTTTCTGGCTGCGAAAGCAGAGTTTGTTCTGTTCTAGTATGCCAAACGTAGACTTTCGTACAACCATCAGCCTTCAATTCCAGATCGTTTCTTTTCAAACCCAAAGCAGTAAGGAAATAAGACTCCTAAAAAAGAGCGTTTTTCTGCTGAAATACTCTGAAGAGTGCCATGGATATGCATGTAACATATGCTCCAGCATATGCATGTAAACAAAATAATCTAAATTATTAAACGAACCTGATAACCACGGGGTACATCATATGTAAAAAATGCATTAACATTAAGTGCTAAAGATAAATTGACAGCAAATGCCGCCATATCGATAGGAAATGGTCGTTCTGGCTTCCATAGTGAATTGAATGATACATTTTTACCTAAAAGAAAAATCCAGATAACATCATGAAAATGGAGAGATGAAAAAAGAAAAGAAATCATTAAAATGTATGTGAAATATAGCAAGCATTCCAAAATTAATAAAGTGAAAAAGTTTAATGAATTTAAAATAATTGTGATATGCAAATAAATAACTTTTTGAAATCTTTGCCGTCTCAACAATTAAACCACCAACGAGGCCAACTGGCCATACACCCACTCTCTCTATAGACCGCATTTCATCAAATAATCTCCAATCGTAGGTATTGTCATCATCACCAAAATATACAATTCCTTTCTTGGACCTGTCTAAATTCTTCCTAAAATATAGTGTTAAGATATCTCAAAAAAGAATATTAGATTATGAAAATACTTTCTTTAGATTTTCAAATTTTCTCCAAATAAAAATTTGGAAAAATAATAATAATAAATAAATAAATAATAAATACATGTAATCATATAACTCCAAACAATAATGTTCCAATAAAAATATCAAAAAAAATTTCTTTAAAGATAGAGGAAAAGTTTATGATTGTAATGCAACTTGAAACTGAATTTCATAAAACCTCAAGTTACATCATTTTTCATCAGATAATCTTAATGGACTAAGAAATTTATGATTTTTTTAAATATTTTAGAAATTTATGATATATATAGCGCATTTTGAATTTAAAAAGAAAAGCTGTAATCTGATAAATCTGCAAAATTGTTATATCCTGAGGTGTCGTGAAATATACATGTAGACAAGTTTCTTGAAAATTTTGCATAAAAGCAACAAATTTTACAAAAAAAAATGCGAAAAAATAACTAATGGGATAAGAACAAAATTCTAAACTCTGAATTTTTTGCTAAATAATTATCCTTTTAAGAAAAGGAATCACTACACCTACAATATTAATGAACAAGTGTTGCTGAAGAAAACTAAAGCACCTCAACCATATGAGAGCTTTATTTCGCTGAACCACTCCTCGCGCAATTTTCCAGTTCGGATCTGTTTTCTTTGGTTTCTTTTCCGGAGGTGTGAGCGCATAAAGGTGAGCAAATCTGATACGAAATCTTTTAAAAATTTCGGCAATGAATGGAGAAGTGTTGTTCGCATCCTCAACTACAATCCAGAACAAGTTGGGCACATACGCTGAAATGACCAATAGATTCTCGATTAAAAAATCCTTAGCTAATGAAATATTAAACTCTAAAAAATATCCCAGCAACATACCCAATGTCTGTGCTAAGCGGATGAGATCAGCTTTCTGTGTCGGCCTTCGATAAGTCGGTGTTATAAAATAAATAAATGGAAAGCTTTTGCGCATTTCTGTCAGTGATCTTCGGTCATGAACTCTGCAAACGAAGTCAAGTTTGTAAGACCACATTAGCAAATATAGATACAAAAAAAGATTTGTCACAATTACAATTAGAAATCTTGCAAAATCGATTATTCAAAAAAAATGCTCAGTTCTAAAAACGATATTCAGGAATCTGCATCTTAAATCTAAAATACCAAAAGGATCGCAACTAACAAACTATCAATTCGCTGCAACTTTTCCTCCATACGATAAGTTTCCTTTTCTTGGATCCAAATCTTCTTATTCAATTCGTCCCGCTTCCTCAGTAAAGTATCGATTTCCGCAACGAGCATAAATTTTTCTTCATCCAAATTTTGTAGCCATGTCCAGAAAACTACTATTTGTGCAATGAAAAATAAGCCCACAGCGCAGATAATCTTAAAAACGAGTCTTTCATCCAGCATATCGCTGACTGATCCATCCAGATATCCGAAACGATTTCGACAAAATACGAATTTTTTTCCGATCGAACCTAATTCAGCAAGATAACATTAATTTAAACCAACACTCAGTTGAAAATTCAACGGACATACATGGAGAAAAAAGCTTCATCCAATATAGTCAAACAACAACCTAGATTTAAATTATCCTGCAATTACATGGACAGATTACAATCTGCAAATGAAAACACTCCAGAGGTAAAATGGACACATACAGTAATCTTTACTTCATCTTATTTATTAATATCTATTTTATTTTACAAAAAAAGTTTCTTGCTATTCATTTGTGGTCATTTTTCTACTGTCATGAATTTTGATTTTGTCTTTCTTTGATATTTTTGTCCGAAAAAAGTGCAAAGAAAATTTTTTTTTAGCAAATAACATTAAATTAAAAAATGTGGAAAATGTTAAAATAAACGGAAACACCATCATTACAGGTAATAAAGTCACTGTTATGGGTAATATCATTTTATGCAACAGCATTTGTTCAATTAAAATACAAAGTGAAAAAAGCTCTTAGTTCCAGCTAACTTCATAAAGAGATCTAATTTTATGAAAAGATCTAACTTTGGATCTCTTCCACGATTTTCTATCCTCGTTAGAGGACTCCGCCAAATCGGCTTATATTCAAGATACGACAAACGATACATATCAAAAAAGCTTCATAAAGATCATTAACAATCTTAATTAGCAAAATACATCATATAAAGATCTAAGAAAAGTAACTACCTGAGCAAGCAGTAGCGTTTTTATATGATCCTAGGAATTAGAGGTCAATAAAGATATGAAACATAACTCCACAACAATACATCTGATATTTCGGAAAATTAGCTGTACTAACCTGCTTCCGCTAATTGTAGCTGGGATAATGTTGATCGTTCAATCATCAGGAGCTTTTCAGATATCAAAAAAATGAGAATCAACGCAAAAAATGGCTAAAAGAAAATACACAGAGAAATATGCATTCATCACTTTCTCTTCCTCGGTTTCTTTGCATATTTTACGGCTAAAGAATCACAAAGTTCATTGAATAATGTATGATTCTTTTGCTGCCGATTTTGAATAAGAGCGACGAGATCCTTGGTGCCTTCATTTCTTTGGATCTCTTCCAACATTTTCTGTGCCTCCTTTAAAAAAAGTAGTGAAGTGAGTTTAATATGAAGTAAGAGATTTTTTTTGAATCACATGTTAAGTAAAAAAATTCCCCAACAACAGCAGAAAATGCACCTTTGCTTCACATTGTGCTGCTTTACGACGTTTAGCTTTTCTTTTTTCCGGTTCGCAAACAAAATATCGCGTTGCCTTTAGTTCTCCAGATTCAATCATATCACTTATCATCTTGTGCACACGCTCTTCATCCTCGTATGTAACACCAATAACATCATTCAGAATTTGCGCCATATCTCCCTTATACTTTATATAAGCTTGCTTAATTGCATCACGTTCTTCACCAGAATCTAAAGTACCATAGATAGAGACTTTTATGTTAGAGACAGCTAGAGGCTCTACATTCAATTATGCTATTTAAGACTTCATTCTCATTTTTATTAATTGCTATTAAATAGCAACTTCTCTGTCGAGAGACCAATCAGAGAAAAGCGGAAGAGGCGCAGTTGACATAGAACTATAGTGAGACCTCTAAATTTTTGTACAAAGTTGTCGATATCTTCCTTTGTTATCTTCTTAAATATCATTCGCCATTTGGCAAGCCAGTCTTCATCAGTAGAGCAAACATCATCAATAATGCCTGTAATTATAAGAGAATTATAAACTATGAAAAAATAGGGCATGAAATCAAGAAGACACTTACCCAATTCATCATAAGCATCTCTCCTTTGCTTATCACTAAGAATAGCGTATGCACGATTTAAAATTTGAAATTTCGCTGTTGTTTCCACTTTTTTCGTGTCATCGTTGCAACGATCCGGATGACATTGCAATGAGAGCTTGAAAAATGCCTTTTTAACTGGAAATAAATAAATAAAAGAAACATAAAGTGAGGAAGAGATTCACTGAAAAGTACAACGTAAACGAATTCCAGAAATAGTATACAACTATTTACGAAATATTTTTGAAAAAATATTCTCTTCTAACTAACTTTCTCATTTCGATTCGATATTTGATTTGCCTAAAAAAAAAAAACAAATAAATAAATAAACTTGATATCAGATCATTCCTCATAAACTCTGAACTTGTTTTTTTACATAACTTTGAATCTTGACTCTAAGTACTGCAGATTTGATAATTTAGGTGAAGCATTGATTACAGAAAAAATTACTTTCTGCTTGACTAAGATTTTTCCGTTTCGATTTCGATCCGTTCAAATGCAAAATTTCATAAAGATCTGTCGTACCAAATAGACGTTTCGCATCAGTGACAAATGACATTTCTGAAGTATTTTCTTAAAATTTTTCATTTCAAATTCTTTATTATTTCATTACAAAAATCGTACAGCTTTAAATAAAGGAATGAAATGCAAGCCAAAGTTCAAAGTTCACTTGCATGAACTTTGAAGTTTGGATCAATATTAGTCCAAACTATTCATCGGTCTAATAAGCCAAGAAAAGACACTGTACAACACGAAAAGAGCCTTGCAATTGTCAAATGTCCATGAAAATGCATTCCAATAGATAACCAATTTCCTCTTCGTTGCATGCTACTGCCTGTGAAATATGTAATATCTTACAGTTTAAAGCATCGATTAATACAATGGTTTTATTGTATTTAGAATAAATGCATTACTCATTTACTTATATCTTTTCGTATAACTTTTATGAGATTTAATTGATATTTATATTTCGGAACTTATCAAATAAAGAAATTATGTCTCTTTGAACTTAATTAATAAGTCATTAGATCTTTGAACTTAATTAGTAACTCATTAGAATACTTAATTATAAGTCATTAGATCTTTGAACTTAATTAGTAAGTCATTAGAATACTTAATCATAAGTCATTAGATTATGAGTTATTTAAATTGTTCATTGATATTATTGCATACTATTAGATCATTAGTTTGCCATTTTAACTTAGCAATTTTGTTTTTCTCTCTTTTTTTTTTTTTATTTTTTCTTTTTATATTGCAAACTTTTAAATAACTATATATATTAAGGTACAAGTTTTGGCTTCGATGAATTCGAATGATAGTAGTAGTGGTGACGATCACGTAAAGGAAATAAAAGTCATAGCACCAATCAATATTGCGCTCGTTAAATATTGGGGCAAAAGAAATGAAGTATTTATTTATTTAGAATAGCATTATAAACAAATTTTTTATTATGATCAATAAGTTGTTTTATAAGCGCTTTATTCAATAATAAAAAATTGAACAAAATATGCTAATAGTATTAATCATCAAAAAAGAAATAAAAGTTATAGCATCAATCAATGTTATATAAGTTAAAAAATTGAAAAATTGAAAGGAAAAATTTCTCAGTAAAAATATTCGCAATATTTAGCTCACAAAAAACATTGGCTATCATTTGTCCCAAACTATTCAGATTTTAGGTGATTAAAAAATTTATTAAATTACAATAAGAAAAAATGATAGTTTTTATTTTTATTTTTAAATAGTTAAAAAATTTATTAAATACAATAAGAAAAAATGATAGTTTTTATTTTTATTTTTAGATAGTTAAAAAATTTATTAAATACAATAAGAAAAAATGATAGTTTTTATTTTTATTTTTAGATAGTTAAAAAATTTATTAAACTACAATAAGAAAAAATGGTACATTTTTATCAGGAATTGTTATCTCTTCATTTTGTGTATTTCTAGGATCTTATGCTTCCATTGAACGATTCCATTTCACTTTCCATCAATGATCTTTCTGCAAAAACGAGGGTACGAATAGGGCCATCGATTAAGAAGGATTCAGTTACAATCAATGGTTCAAATATGTGTCTCTCAAAGTATCCTGGATTTCTTCGATGTTTTAGGGTAAGATCATTCATTTTTATCTTAACTTTATTCACAATACTATGAAATATTTTTATTATAGAAGTAAATGAAGAAATTTAATTTAAGGAAGTGAGAAGATTAATTCGGAAGCGTTCCATTGTATCGGAAACAACAGAGAAGTCAAAGAAGCAAGACATCTTCAGCAATTTTGAAGTCATTTATTGTTTCCTTTATTATTTAAGGAATTTGAAGTAAAAATATTTCTAAAAATAAAAGCTTTTATTATTATGTTAGTTGTGTGACACAAATATTGTAACAGAGAAATATCTTTGTTACTTTTTAAAAAGTTTTTTCTGGATCGCTATAAGCTGTCTTGTGGTAAATTTTGGTTTATTAAATGTTAATATTTGGTTGTTTCAGATAATCTCCGATACAAATTTTCCTATTGAAGCAGGACTTGCTTCTTCAGCGGCTGGTTTTGCAGCTATTGCATATGGTCTTGGACAGATTTACCATTTAAATATCAACGACATAGCTCGTATTGCTAGAATGGGTAATAATACAATGCCATTTTGTTTTTTTCCAGTCATTCTTATATATTTCGAACAATCATAGTTTATATAATTTTATTAGAAGAATGTTTTGAACGTTTAATTCTTGCGGAGAAAGAATAGATTTCTGGCTGAAAAGTTGATTACTTAAGCTTGTAGTTTTGAAGTAGTCACAAAAAAAAAATCAGAGATTGATGTAAGTGTTCAGGTTCTGGAAGTGCATGTCGGAGTATCTTAAGTGGTCTTGTACACTGGAAAGCAGGCGCTGCAGAAGATGGAGCCGACTGCGTTTGTGAAGTCTGTTTATTTTTTTTCAAGTTTTATAACTTTGCATAGTTTCTGATGTCCAGAAATGAAAGATTTTAAGGAATAATCACTGGTAATGCATAGTTGAAGATAAAGGATGTGGCCGATATTATATAAAAGTGTCGACCAGACAAGTTTTTTCAGACAGCTTTCCCAGAAGATTATTGGCCCACGTTGAGGTCAATAATTTTGATAACGTCATATAATGCAAAGAAGGTTGGTAGTTCTCGTGGAATGCAGTTGACTGTTAAAACTTCAAAATTATTGCAAGCTAGGATGGATGTTGTGCCTAAACAAATAACGAAGTATATTTCGGACACTTTCTTATTAATATAAAAAGTATTGTCGTTGCTTCAGTTTCTGTAATGGACGATTCCATCTGACTGCGATGCCTTTTTTTTTGTCTTCATTTTGCTTTAGTTGAAGTTATTTTGGCAGGAATGATATTGCAGATTGAAAAATGCTTTTCTCAATACGGATTTTGAGGAATTTGCTGAAGTAATAATGTCGGATAGTGGGCAATTGCATGCTTTATGTATGGATACCATGCCTTCACTCAGGGTATTTATCCAGTATTTGTTAATTTACTGTTTCAAGATGGAGCAAGTAGAACTAGGAACAAAATTCGTGGCGACTGTAAAGACAGTGCAGTGTCAAATTCGGAATTAAATTTTTCAGATTATACGAATTCATTCTCATTGTGAATTCTCAGTGATCTAGCACTCAGAAAAAATGATTACTTAATTGTTTTGCATTTATTTAAAATTTACAAATTGTAAATATGGAACTAGATTGGTATGTAGGGGACACTTTTTTAGTTGAATCTTTAATTTTTATCATTTTTTATTTCAGTCATTAGCATCACAGCTTTTAAATATTGAACCGAATTAGTTAAAAAACAACGAAATTTCAAACAAGTTGAGCTTATGATTATAGCAAATCATATGAAACATTTAAAACATTTGCTGATTTCAGTATTTGAATGATAATTCTTGGTATCTTATGCAACTTATTCATGCCTTGAATAGACATTGCAAGAGTACGAAAGTGGCTTACACGTTTGATGCTGGTCCAAATTGTTGTTTATTTTTGGAATCTGTCAACGTACCATTAATTCTGGCTGCCATCAATAAATATTGCAAATTACCGCCCGATCTCGTAGGTATAAAAGTTTTTCTTTTATTATTTATTTATTTATAGTTTTAATAACAAAAAAGCTTTCTCTCTTTCAGTCAAAAGATGCTAAATCTGATCTCATTTTCTAGTGTACTTTACTTGAGATGGAGTGCAATGGGCATTTTTCGGCGCATGACTGGTTAAGTCGCATGAAGCTTAATAAAAATTAAGTTAGAAATGATTATGGAGGTGAAGCATAAAAACATAAAACCATAAAAACCTCAGTTTGATAGAGCAAGAAATGTCTTAACTTGACTCGTTAAACAAAAGTTGCGATAAGACAGAAAACGAATTCTACTACATATCTTTAAATTACTTGATGCATGGAATCATTTTATTGTACGAAAAATTTTTTTGTATATTAGTTTTTGAAGCATCTTCAAAATGCAAAAGATTTGTTATTTATTATTTTTCGTTAAAGTGCCAAAACATTTTAATTTGGTTATTTTATTGTACAGTAATTTTTTTTCCTATAATAAACATTTTGCAGAGCAAGTAACAGGTTGTCCCGCTGCATCTGAGTATAAAAATTTGAAAAGTTTGATAGAAGAAGAACAGAAAAATCTGGTGTTATTGGAATCTGTATATGGCGAAGAGATCATCGAAATTGAACCGATGGAAGACGTTGTCAAAAGTATTTTTTTTAGTCATGTGGGCGCTGGACCAGTGTTAGCGCAGAGCAATTAGGTGTTGGTTGTGTGCACTTTTGTTAAAAAATAAGTACATGTTATAAATTGTGTGGTTTTGTGGTAAAATTTGTCCTATAAAATCTACGTTCGAGTTAATGTAGACGTTGTTTGGGAATTTTTAGAATTTTCCACTTTAATACACTTACAATTATTCTATTTTTATCTGTGCATTCTGATTTTCTTGATGATGTCTCATTTTTTTCAGTTAAAAAACGAAAACTATTAATAGTATTGTGAACTGTTTTCGCTTTTTTTTATTTGAAACATTTATAATTATGCCAAATATGTTTTTGAAGATCGTTGATATTGATGCGGTTGTTTGTTTAAATCTCATTTTTTTAAAAAATAATTCCATGAATGTAAGATTTTCTTAAAAATATAAAATAAAATAATTAGTGAAAGAAAAGTGAAAAAAAAGGTTCGGCAGAAATAAGGACGAGGATTTTTGTGGAACTATGGAATAATAATTATCAGAAGTCAAAAAATTCTTTTATTTTGAAAGACACTATGATTTTCTTCATTGACAACCTTTAGTTAAGTTTATTTGAACAATAATGATGCAAATGAGTGATCCAACAATATTTGTAGAAGAAGAGGTAGTACTGGAGTATTTCAGGAAATAATGATTTGATGCCAACGACAACGCTGATTACGGTTGCGGTGTATACTTAGAATCAAGATCGCATTCTTGGAACTAAAAGTAAATTGTAGGATGAGATTCAGATACTACAGCCAAAGAAACTTTCAGTTGCACTAAAAGTTAAGTAGTCATAAACGTATGAAGTTTCAGTAAGTTAAAAATAATTGGAACGCTAAAGTAAACAGATGAGGTGAAACCTACTCGGACAGTGTCTGCATGTGCCACGTTCTCCAGGTTCGCCCGAGGCACCGCGTTGACCGACTGTTCCAACCCTTCCTTCTGGTCCTGGTTGCCCAATCTCTCCGGGCAATCCGGGAGGACCCGGGAAGGATTGTCCATCTGGTCCAGGTACACCTCTCGGACCAGCTGGCCCTTGTGCACCCTGAAGACCGGGTGGTCCCTGTGATCCAGTCATGTAAATGATGCGGCCCGGTGCGCCTCGAGTTCCAGGTGGTCCGATCCTTCCAAGTCTTCCAGTTGCTCCAGGTTGTCCTGGAGTGCCCTAAAGTTTTGACTAACTTTAATAATCAACATGAAAAAAAGCTTGAAATCCTTTAAGTGATATTATTTTGTGGCGACAGCACTATTTTTCCATATAATTTCATATAATCATACTTTTTTACATGTTATCTTACAGACTGGTAAAGCTGCATTCATGGAGTTTTATTTCATGAAAAAGATATTCGAAGTGCATACCGTTTCACCTTGTATTCCATCTTTGGGTAAATCTCCCGGCGTACCTTTTGGTCCTGGTGGACCTTTTGGCCCCATGTTACCAGGTATACCAGGACGCCCCGGAGGACAAATAAGACAAAGATCCGCATGCACTGCTGGTTTTAATTGAGCGTCAACGCCATTTTTACCGTCTTTGCCAGTGATTCCATCTTTACCATCGTTGCCAGGATCTCCTTCAGGCCCAACAGGTCCTGCTGCTCCCTAAATTATAAAAATAACACAAAATATGATTCATTTTAAGCCTTCAATATTTTGTCTTCTTCGCTGATGTGGAGCTTCAAAATTTACTTTGTAATTCGAAATTTAAAATGAAATTTATTTTCACTTGATTGCAAGTGCAGCAAACATTCAAATTTGCATTGATCACAGCAGCATTAGCATGTTTATATTCTTGATTACTATTTTCAGTCATTGGTACCCAATGACCAAACTTCCATTCGCGTTTTAAACGTCGGACACGTGCCAGTTGCAACCCAGACATTTCAGCAAGCATATTGCGGGAACGTGACTGTAAAATTTATTACATTCAAAATTTCTATTTTGCACAGCTCTATGAAGAAGTATATGCTATTAAATTATTAGCTTTTATACATTATGGATTAAAAGATTAGTGAATGAAAATTGATAAATAAAGGAACTAAGAGATTAAAAGTAATTCATCAACAAAATGATTGCGAAACATAATTCAAATTTAATATCTTATAAAATGGATTTACACGCAATGTCTGAAATATCTCATTTGTTCTTGGAAAAAATGGGAATCGCTTCAAATGTTCAGATGCATTTAATTCACTTTGCTTATCCTTAATGCATGCATCTGTCCCATAGAAGACAGACAAGTATATTTTTAAATGATTATTATAAAATTAAAGAAATTCCATCACCTTGCAGTATTCTATTTCATCGGTAATGTGGCTATGAAGTGACTGCACGTAAGAATGCAGTGCTGGTAGAGTGATTACTGCAGCAATAACCGCTACTGTGGAAAATGCAACTGCAAGAACTGCTAATCGGCGCAAATGTTGTTGTTCCAAATCTTCCTTCTCACATCCTATCAATGTTGGCATAATTAAGTTGAATCTGAAAATGAGAATGGAAATAATTCAAATTGAATTCTTTTTGGTTTTGATTTAAAATTCAATTTTCAAATCCAATCAGTCATTTATAGAATGATTTAAATAGTAAGTTTAAATACATAAGCACAAATGTAGGAAAGTGACCGGAGCAAATCTAACGATGAGACTGGAATGATGAAAAAATGAGATTAGAGGAATGAGTTTCTGGAGCTAATTAACAGCGATCTAAAAGTGGAATAATTATTTAGATATTTGAACATAACATATGAAATCATTAATTGAGGTCAGAATAGAATAATTTTAAGAGATTGGAATTAATGAAATGAGACATTAAAGCATACTCCATCCTTTCTACCTCTGTAATGAAAGAACACTGTCCATTCTGTTTGCTGGGGCAACTATCCGATATTACTGCTATGCGATACCTTTGAGCGCATTTTATTTTGTTGCAATCTTCATTTTTTCACTTGGTTTATATTACCATTTGGTCGTATTGTATGGCATGGGAGGCACCCACCCCTCCGTTTAGTATTTGAAACAAGATTTTATCGCTATCCTGACAGATGGGCAGTACGAGGAACCTCTTCTCGCAATTTGTCTTAAAATTTGAATGCAACAACCTGAAACTGTTTGCTAATAAATCCCCAATGATAAAAAAAGATTAGAAATCGATTGTACGAATTTGAAAGTTTGGATTGAATGAAATTGAAAGCGAATTACAAAGTAGTTCATCTTTTCAGCTTAACACACCATATCCATTATTGAACATTGACATAAGAAGAAGAACAAAATAGAAGGAAGGCAAATTAAGATCCTCATAATAAGCTTACTGAAGTCTGTTCATGAAATGTACTAGAAAAGAGTAGTGAAAATGGTATTATGGTTAAGATAAACAGAATAAACAGAACAGAATTCTAAATATAACTATCGGGGATTTAAATGTTGGGTGTTTAATTCGGTCAAAAAACATGGTAGCAAGCAGGCACACATAGAGTTCCGGAAAAAGTTCTGGATATTCTTTAGAAACTATTTTGTCTACTTATCTATTAATTGTTGATGACAGATTGTGGATTGTGAATTCCTGATAAAAGCTTAGGCTTATATAAAAAAGAAAAAAATTCTCCATACAGTTCAGATCTACTCATCTCAGCTCATCAGAACTGAAGTAATAAAGAATGTATCTTAGATCTTACAAAAGCGATGCGCTGATCTGTTTTAGGTAGTATTACGTTTCTTTTTAAATACTATGTTTTTTTATTTTTGTTGTAAGTATTTGATCCAGGCAATATCATTGATTCTATACTTTATTGATCATCCATTAAAATTAGCTATTCAAGACTTATTTCATTATTATGTGGTTGGCAGACGGATCAATTCAGAACGAACATTTGTCATTGATTCGAGAGAATGCATGAACACAGACGCTGTCATGGAATCATTTGGCGACAGCATACTGGTTATAATGCAAGACAACAATTTGTTGCTCATTTCGAAAATTTTGGCATTAATAAAATTCTGCATTAACGAAAATGTTTAAAGGATCAGCTGTATACTTTATTGAAATTTTCAAAATGAATAAAAATTAATTTTACTCAAAGTTTCAAATGAATAAAAATTAATTTTACTGAAAACTTTTTTGTATTTCATAATTCGACTTCGACAAAGAACATATACTTGGAACAACGTTAAATCTTATAGAAATTATTACCAGAGAAAACGGCTAACAGAGATAGGATAATTAAGACTCTCTTTATATCTCCTTATAATTACCATAGATACCGTAGGAATTAGTGGCTTTCACCGACATTAGCGAAATCAGAATATTTCCGACTCATTATTCAGATTCAGTTGAGGATATAAATTCTTCTCACAAGTTAATGCCTTCATAAATTTATTAACTTGCATATATAGTATCACGTTTACTTACCTTAGTATAAAATAGATCTGTCGTACAATTAGCCTTCTTTTTCTCTCATTTTCTATTCTGTAAAAATGGAGTGAGTGTACACTGGTTAATCAGTTAATTTAATGCAATGAGATGTGAATTTGAGACCTGTGTGACACAATTTAAATTCTAATTAAGAAAAAAAGAGAGCATGAAATAAAAAACAATGATAACTGCTGACCTGAAAGTATCGTTTGACCCTTATGTCCTCCTACTTGTGCTCCGCATCAATACTGTTTTTCACTGTTGTCTCCCTACATACGAATCGCTTCCGCAAGAATCTCTGCAAAGTGAATTTTTCAAAAAGCTCTTCTTATTCCTTTTTAGTTCAATTTAATGATTCTGGCTCCAAGATGCCTGTTTATGTTTAGATTCATTAAAACCTCGGAAAAATCTATCCAATTCTGGAAAATTTTTTTCTCACTAATTTTCTAAAACTTTTTGAAAAATGTTGATAGTTTTTGGATCTCAGAAACTTTTAGTTGTAAATTTATTAGATCCTGTGAATCATCCTGAACGTTAAGAAATAAAATCAAAAGCTAAGCTTTACTCTTATTAGAATGGACTGGAAGATGACAAAAGATTTGGAGCAGGATGAATATCGTCAGATGCGTCGGATCGCATTCCTTGCAATCGTTGTTTCAACTGCTGCAGTTGTCTCAGCAGTCATTACTTTACCGATGCTTTATGGTTTCATTCAAAAATTAGAAAATCATTTGTTGCGTGAGACTCATTTCTGCAAGGTAGAAATTTCATCAGTAGAAAATTAGCAAGCAATTCTAACATCCATATTGGAAAGAACATAAATTTAGTGAATAAAGAAGAAAACAGACGTTGCACTAATTAGAAAACATTTTTGCTGCTTCATTAAAATATGAATGAACAATTCTCAATAATATTAGAGCAAAAATTTGAAGATTTAACTAGCATTAAAGATTCATGAAGAGCAGAACAACTTGAAGTTAGATTGGAAAAACTAATACTGAAAAGAAATCTTGAACTTTCATGCATATTATGACATTAACGACATTAATAACACATTTTTAGTCTCGATCAAGGGATATGTGGTCCGAAATTACAGCACTGCAGATTGGCAAGAAGTTTTTCAATCGGATTAAAAGAGAATGGTCATTCGGTAAGTGGATGCCTGCTAGTTATCAAGATACTGGTAGTATTTATGGTTCCGGTGGTGATAGTGGCAGAAACTATGGCTCAGTACCATTGGAGCCGGTAATAAATGCTAATCAATATGGCCAATGTTGTACATGTCATACGGTAAATCATTCAGTTTCAATTTTTTGATAAGTGGTGAAATATCTGAAAATGGATTAGTCATCTCATCTCTTTCCTTTAAGATGTGATACCGCAAAATAACTGAGAAATCAGCAATTCATGAATACCTTTAATTCATTTATTTGTCGCTCACCAACTTATTAATTTGAAAATGCAAGTAAAAGTGGCATTAAATTTTCCAGCATTCAATTTATCCAATTTATCCCATTCATTAATTACATCATGTGATAAAATGAATTCGCTTATTTGAAATATATAATATATTCATTACAAACAATACATAATATTTAAAATGTTTGATTGATGCACGTTAACTTCGCAGTGCATTGTATATTCAAGATGGCAGTTGCAGGGTACTGCAGGACCTCCCGGTCCAGATGGTGAGGATGGAAAAAATGGATTGGACGGATACCCAGGCAAAAATGGAAAAAAGGGAAAAGATTCGAAAATTTTCTTATTTTCGTCAGACGGAAATAGAGAGGAGCAAGAATTGTGCATGAATTGTCCACCAGGTCCTCGAGGACAGCCGGGTCCTACAGGCCCCAAAGGACCTCCAGGTCCTAAAGGAGCAACTGGAAATCGCGGAAATGATGGCGAAAAGGGTGAGGAGGTTAGCTTTATAATTTTCTGAAACTTTTCTGTTTGTCCGCAACTATTCATCAGTCTAATATATTAAATTCTTGCTCTTATTTTCTATTGTTCAGTTTAGAAAGAGATACTGAGTAATTTCTTTTAGGGCTTAGCTGGACAAGTGGGACTTAAGGGTCGACCGGGACAGCAAGGGAAACCAGGTACTCGTGGTGTACCAGGACGATTAATCCATATACCAGGACCTTTTGGTCCATCTGGACCAAAAGGAGATTTCGGTGATCTGGGTCCAAAAGGTGTACCTGGTATGGACGGCATCTCTTATCCAGGTCCACCCGGTGAACCAGGTTATAATGGAAGAAATGGACTGGAAGGAAAGCAAGGCTTACGTGGACCTTCGGGTCCTCCAGGTAAAGATGGCGCACGAGGCAGTTGCGATCATTGTTCAGGTAAGCAATTTTTCCATACTTTGTTTCTTAGCGTGAATTTTTTTTAAAAAAAATCCTGCAAATCAATCAAACTTTCAGAAATGAAACAATTGAATACATTTGATTAATAGTTAAAAACATTTGGAAAAAGTCAAAATAAGTTCCTTTTCTTCCCCGCTTCTATATTACGACCCGTTACAGCTCCTCGACTACCGCCAGGATATTGAAGTCTGAAAGAAGTTTCAAGAATTAAACAAGAATTTGTTCATGCATATTTTCAGATATATATTACACTATCTTCAGACTTTAGATAAATTATTTATTCAGCTATGTATCTATTTCCAAAATTTTCTGTCAAGTCAACATTGATTTCACATCAAAAGAACGTCAAGAAATTTTAGTTAACTTGTTTCTGTTCCGAGATTTCCGGACAACCGTCAAACTGTTTTACTTAACCATTTAATTTATTATAGTCATTCATTTATGTTGTTCCGGTCTAGTTATTGCAGTTGTGTGTTTTTCTTCGAAAAAGTTTTCGGAGTAAATTTGTTCAGCCCTTGAGGAATAAATTTAAGAGTCATGTGAGAGATAATTTAATGCAGATTACTGATTGATTTGCATAATTTTAGCCAAGGCTAAAATTTATTGTGTGTCTTAATGCTACGAAATTCTCGGATTACAATTATTGCTGAGAAAAAACAAAACAATACAAGATTTGGTTTTACAAGCAGGAACATCACAAAAAAATGATTTTGCAGGTAAAAATCACAACTATTAGTACATGCATCATTTCGATAAATGCAAAAGTTTGAAAATGAACTTTCCGCAGATTTAATTCGTTGTTCAAAATCAATCTGTCGAACTGAAACCTTTCCATTTACATCTCCTTATTATCTAATGTCATATAAACAAAAAGCGATGGTAGGTCAAGATTATGAATCGATGACAAATGACAACATTCAACGAGAATAAAGTACCCACAATTAACATGACACATTCACATACCTTGTATTAACGAAAGCCATAATTGTTGCTCGACAGCTTTTTCAAGAATTAAACTTAAATTTAAGCAAAATACTAGTCAGCATTAGAATTTCAATCTGAATATCATTAAAAAGAAATAGTTTTTTATACAAAGAATAAAAAAAGCTTTTCACATCTTAAAAGAAAGCTTAATTAAAATACCGCAAGGGATAGATAAGAAAAGAAATACTGCAAACTGACAAATCCAATACATTCAAAAATTCAATGTTCTGTTAAAAATAAGACGGTGTTATGATGATGTATAAAATAGAAAACGAATGAACGGCAAATAACAGTCTAAATTATTTACAACATTGACCTACAAAGGTAGGTAAGCATAAATATACAAATTCAAGATATCCCGTCTAGAAAATAAATGCATTTGAGAAAATTCGTGAAGTTTTAATTAAATCTTCTTAAAAGCTTTTTGTTTTTGTTTGCTTCATCTTTATTCTTTTGTTGGCACCGATCTGTAGTGCTGCAAATCTTTCGTCCATGCTGGACCATTTCCATGTTTTAAACTTGTCAATAATTGTCCTCAAACAAAGAAATATTTTAAAAAATCCATTTCAAAATAAGGATAACGTAAAAATGAATAGAATGTTAAAAGTTCAGGGGGCTTACAGTTCAGGGTTAACGGTAATTACCGTGTTCATCATGTCCTTGGTGCGACAAACGATTTTCGGCATCAATAATCGCTAGCTGCTTCCGACTGAAATGATGGACAATTCCCGCTCCAAATGCATCACCTAATACATTGATTGATGTCCGAATGCGATCCATGTAAAAAAAACAAAGTTATACTTTTTAAAAGAAGTAATTAAAAACAATGCGGTATACGAGGCTACTTATAAAAATAGCAGAGATTTAAAGCTGTAAATGTATTTTGAAGTTTGGACATAGTAAATACTATTAAAATGATTAAAAATCCAATTTAGATACTTGAAGTTGTTCGAGAAGACTGTCATGCAGCAAAAGACTCTCATCATTTTTGCAACCATATTTCATTTTACGAAAGTTTGTATTTCTAATTTATTCATATTTTTCATGATGTTAAAAAATGAAATCTCATGAAAATTTTATCAAAGCAAAATAAAATTTCAGCTCGAAATTTGAAACCATTATTGTTTATCATTACAGAAAGTGGAAAGAAATTCGAAACTTGCAAAACTTACAAAAGCCAGTCGACGGCCACAATTAAGGAAACATCCTTAACGGGTAATCCAACTGCTGTTAAAACAATTAACATTGTAACCAGGCCAGCTGATGGTACTGATGCCGCGCCTATCGATGCTAATGTTGCTGTTAAACTGGAATTTCAACTTAGTTGTTATTCCTACTCAAAATTGGATGGAAATTGGTGATTCCAATTAAATACATGAAATTTTTTTGCAAGAAACTTTGAAATTCTTGGAAAAGATATTCCGCAAAATTACAAATTAGAACCTAATGGTAACAACTTGGCCAAACGACAAATCAATTCCATTTGTTTGAGCTATAAAAATAGAAGCTACTGCCTCGTATAGTGCTGTGCCATCCTGCAAAACAATTTTATTTATCAAAAGTTAAGAAAAAAAAAGCATTCTTTGTAGGAAGTGGAAAAAATCAGTAATAGTAAAGATGGACCATATTGATAGTCGCTCCAACGGGTAGTACAAATCGAGTAACTCGTCGATCGATCCCCAAATTTTCTTCCAAACATTTGAATGTAATAGGAAGAGTTGCCGAACTAAAATGAAATTATTAAATAAAAACAAAAAAAAATAATAAAGACATTAAAGACTAATGTCTTCATTATTTTTTTACAAATTCATAAAGTTAATTATGTAATAGAAGGGACAGAAATTTAAAAAATTATGAAACCTTGAAGCAGTTCCAAGAGCGGTAACCCATGCTTGTAGCAAACCTCGCATGTAAGTAAATGGATTCTTCCTGGTACAGATGTAGAATAATATTGGTAGACTGATCAATGCATGAATGACAAGTCCTAGTAATACCGTTACCACATACATTGCCAACATTCGAGCCATATTGGCCAAATCATCAATTTCCAGAATTTTTCCAATTACCAAACACATTATTCCAATCGGTGAATACCTTAATTAGAGCATATTTAAGCATAATTACTTTAGTAGTTATACTTGCCAAGTATAATACTAATAAAGACAGATTATTAAGAGTTAGTACTTATTGATACAATGATGAAGTGCCGAATACCAAAGGACATTTGTCTAAGTAACTTTTCCTTTATCATTTGGCTTTTCTCACATTTATATAAAAATAAAATTGAATTCGTACCACATGATAAGCATGACAAGTCTCATAATCACTTGATCCAATATGGAAAAGAAATCAACCATAGTTTGAGCTTGTTGACCCAACTGGCTTAGTACTATTCCAAAAGCAATGCAGAATACTATTAAACCTGCAACGAAAACCATACAGGTTTGTTCATTTTGTTCCCGAAACTTTTTTTCCAGCTTAAGCTGAATGATGAAAATTACCTACCAAGAACATTCATACCGGCAGTATATTCAACTGATGGTTTCATAATAGTAAGAGAACCGTTTGCTATTGCCTGCAGGATTTCAGAACTGTTCTTTTTAGTAACTTTTGGTTTCACCGGTATATATTTAGTTTGTACTTGTTGGAATGTTGCTTGCACAATGTTTTCCGGAAATGTATTCCTAAATGGATTAGACTATTTAATGTATAAGGAAAGATTTGGACTATTCTTTTTGTCTTTGCTTTTCTCATTTAATTTTTCTTTTAAAACTTTAATAAATACTTTTACAAGTATTATTGTTAAAATTATATTTTTTTTTTGCAAAAATTGATATTTTTGCTCTACTTTGCTAAAAGACAAAATTAATTTTTATAAGTTTGCTCTTGACTATCCAACCACATATTTTAGTTGAATTTTGACCAATGCAAAAGCACACATCATCTCCTCTTTTTCTATTCTTTCCATCTCTCTATATATTCTGGAGTGCACTTCTCGACTTCCGAAATTACCTGGCTTCTTGATTTGTATGCAAACTTGATCCATAGACCCATCTTTTTTCAAAGAGGGGTTCTTTAAGTTACCTCAATAAATCGAGGAATGTTTCGAGAGTACTGACTGTTTTTGCTTCTGTACCTCCAGCGATATCATGCTTGATTGTTGGGTCACCAGGATGTATTGTTAGTACCAGAAATATGCCCGTCTGAAGTAATTTAAAGATTATCAATTTTTTTGGAATATCATTTAGAATCTTACCCATTAAAAATCTCTCTCACTTCTCTTTTTCTTTCGCGAAAACATATTCAAAAGAAGAAATTTTTACAGGAAATATTGCAATTGTCAGATGTTTATTTTAAAAACTAACGATAACAGCAATAATAGTAGTAGCAATATAATAAAGTATTGCGAGGAAGCCCAAACGACCAGACTGTTTCGCATCCAGTTGAGCTAATCCTAAAATTATTTTTTTAATGAATTATTACATGAAACATTGATAGCTTTAAGATATTAATGGTAATTTGACTTCAAATATTAATAGTTCGCAAAAAATTTCAGGGAAACTAGTTTAGTTTTGGGACCATCAGTAATTCTAATGTTAGTTAAAAAAGATGTGTATATAATAGCTGTAATAGTCATGCTAAATAGTCACATTTAGAAATAAACTGAAATTATCACGAAATCGGTTAGAATGAAAAAATCACTGTAAAATACTATTATAATTCTCGAGAAGTTCAGAATTTACTACTGAAATAGCATATTCTAGTTTAAGTTGGGATTTTGATTCTGATGTTTGGATCAGCAAATAATAGATATATAAAAAAAAATTAGGGTACTTGAAGTTATTTTTATTAAATTTACGTTACCTGAAATGAGCGAGCTGACAATAAGTGGCAGAATCATTAGTTTCAACATGCGCATCAATATTTCTCCCGGAAAGCTGACCAGTACTATAGATTGAAGTGTCAAATTATATAGTCGTCCAATAAAGCCCAGTAGAATACCCATTAATACAGAAACGATCGTTAGTATCAGCAGCAGATTCTGTCTTAACCAACCTGCCATTTTCTAGAAAAATTTCAGGCTGAATGAACTTAGCATAATCATAAATCTACTCTTTAAATATCATGCATGGTAATAAGAGAAGGACTTATGATAAGAGAAGGACTTAATATGCAATAGTCCTAAAAGTACAGCATCCAAATTACATTAAGGCACTTCCGATTGTGAAGCAAACAAAATTTGTTCTGCAGCAAGCATCATTGTTTACTTATTTGAGAATTCGAAATTGTATTCCGGAATTGCAAGCTACCGCATTACATTGCAATTCAATAATGTAACACATTCAAGAAAATCAGCCGAGCAATACTTTATGTCAGTGTAACAAACTGAATGACTAAAACACTAATCGAATAATTTGCGACGATAAAAAGTAAATGGAATGAAAAATTATGCCTCAATGAAAGAAAAGCTAATATGTACCAAAGTACAAAGTATGAATAATTAAAAATACGTAATGAAGCGTCAAATGTAAATGGAAATATTGAATAAATATCGCTGTATATCCAATCAGGCAAGAAATAAAGCAGTATTATAAAATGCTAAACGTTTTAATTGATATGCTGAAAATATTGGAAATTATTTAGTTTTAAGTGATAATAATAAATTATTCGATTCCTGTCCGAGCTAATTCAATTTATGGTAGCAAGAGATAAAACGAAAGTACTTCTTATCAATTCCAAAAAAGTATTTTGCTTATTTCATGAAAACACATGAACAAAGTTCAGCTTTGACTAACTTTTGATTGTTTGTTCAATGAGTAAGACTGATTATATGAATTCGGTGTTTACTCAGAACAGAAAAATACAACTAATCTAGTAGAAAAGATAATGTGGCATGAAAACTGTTAGCAAAACTGTTATTAAAAAACTGTTATAAATTCTTCAATTATTAGCCAATTATATTAGAATTTAATATGTTGGATCCTGTTAAGATTAACCATAGCATGCGATGTTTACAAAAAAGGTTGAAGATCAAAGGATGACAACATTTTAAGGAAAATAATTATTATGTTGTTTATCAATAACGCTGCTTCGGAAACATTATTCGCATCAGTGATTTAAACTAATAGTGACTCAGTAGTAATATTAATTTGTGTTAACTGCAATCATAATATGCAGAACAGAACAGCTGTGATTTCTTATAAAAGATGACTTTTTTAGAAAAATATATTTTTATGTTTACTGCAATAAATCAATATTAATTGAATTTTATTAACTTAACTATATTTCATACAAACTCCTAAGAGCATCAGTGAATTGTAATTTGATACTAGTGACGAATGTTATGAAGTACGCAACAAAGTAAAGCATTTTCAGAGAAATTGCAAATTTTACAACTTTTTCTAAAGAAACGTTTTTGAGAATGCAATGGTTTTTAGGTAGCGGCCTACGTATTGATAATATATTGCATTAAAAATTATCAGAAACAAAGAAAGTTATGTCAACATTGAATTTGGCGACAAATAAAAACGTGCAGTATGACGAGTAAACATGTGCAGTATCAGAAAAAAACAAGCAAAAAAGCAGTCTGCAAATTTTGATGAAATTTAAAAAATTTTTAAATTGACATTTTCCTTATGCAGCCAATATCTACTCATTACTCATTATAAATTTCTTCTTTTTTATTCTAGGTTGCCATTTTTTTGATCTCTTTACCTTCAGAAAACATAAATCAACCAACAAATAAATAATAATGCTGTCATAGCAAAAATAATAATAGAAGAATAATATAGAAACGAGCTGACAGATAACAACCGCAGTTGTTCATCTTCGAAATTAAGGTGATAGATGCCATTTGATATAATTACAAAAAGTAAGGCAGAAAAACAGAAGGAAAGAGTAAAAGAACAAATATTTAAAACTAAAGAAAAAAATATTTGTGAAGGGCAAAATGGCTGAATGAGCGGTAGAAATGGGATGGATTCGGTTCCTGCATCGGGCTTAACATCGGTGCTGTCTACAAGAGTAATGCATTTAACGATTCATAAAAGAAAAAAGTTTTCTTTTGTGAATCGATACGCCCTTAAAACAAGTTTTTCTTGTGAATGTCTTACCCCGATACAGTGCTTACAGAATTGGAAA
The DNA here is from genome assembly GCA_037074765.1 of Mansonella perstans. Lineage (NCBI taxonomy): Eukaryota > Metazoa > Nematoda > Chromadorea > Rhabditida > Onchocercidae > Mansonella > Mansonella perstans. Next base: position 228,029 of record JBAMDO010000060.1, read on the forward strand.
CATTCCCGAGGGATGGGCTAAGTCGAGCGCTGAAATTTAGAAATATCCTAAAATCTAATTTTGGTCCTATCGGACCTTAATATTAAAATTTATTCCACATATTACTCTTCTCTCGTATCATAATAACATTTTTAATTAAGACGATCAAATTATGCGGTTCAGTTACTTTGAGTGTAGAAGGTATGATTAAAAAAGTTTTCATTCTGATATAATTTATGAATTGAATTTCATGTTTAATTTAAACTTTCCGGGAATGCCAGTCGAGAAAGTTTCGTTCTTTGGTAGATGTTTATAAAAGACATACTTCTTCAAAAAATGTCACCTTGGGAATTATTTGGAATGATTTTATGAAAGTAGTGTATAAATGGGGAGAACTTCAATGTACCTAGCCTTTTTTTATTTTCAAAAATGATCGATACGCTTTGAATTGATCTCGATGATACACAACATTCTTCAATTCCTTCCTGGATAAGGTGTAAAAAAAATGACAAAAGAAAAGAAAATAAATTTAAATTCTTTCTTACAATGTACGCATTTAGAAGTGCAATGTGCATGATGCCTATTTTTGGTTTTTATTTTTCAATTTCAAACTAAATCAATTAAATTAAGTTAGATTCGATATTGGAAACTTCACACCGTTTGTTCTTGCTTCCCGTTTAAAAATTGGACATAGTTCTTTGAGGATTACGTGTCGAAGATGTTGACAAAAATTTGGTATAAATCAGCAGATAACAAGTTTCATTTTATTTTTTTACAAGATGATCGTATGTTATGTAATTACATCATCACTGGAAAGTCTGTCTATTTCGTATGATGTGAGAGTAAAAGTAAGTATTATATATGTTTCTAAATGTAGTTAAAGGAATTGTTTTAAATTTGAAAATAATTAAAATAGACAGAAAAATTAGTGAAATGAACCATATAAAAAAAAACAAAAAGGTTGAAAAAAAAAAACCCCCAACGGGTATAGGTTAATAATTGAAGTTGGCGAAGGTTTTCAAGAGTATATTGATAAAAAAAACGTCCAACCGACTATTTGTGTGTTATTATGTCCCCTTAGTATCATCATAAGAGCTAGCACTCAAATTGAGCAGCACAGACATACATACAAATATACACATACACAAACATGCACATGGCTACAGCATGTCAATGTTTATTTAAAAATTTATGTTGTTTTAATGTGAACATAATCAAACGACCCCTATTAACAGATCTTATTTTTACTGTTAACTCAATCTGCATTGATTTATCATTTAAATTCAAAAAAGAAAAAAAAAACGTTTGATCTTGATCTGATTTAATTTTTCTACTTGAAATAAATGGATAATAATTAAGAAGAAATGAGGGACGATAAAAAAATAAGTCCTCTTTTTCATATTTGAAATTTATAAATAAAATCGATTAAATTTTATCTGTCTCTCATTTCAATAATTCATTGATAATTATTCATTCAAACTTCCGCAACTATTTTTTTTTCCCCATTTTTCTCGTTTAAAAGAGACTTTTAGTTTGAATTAAATTTCAAAATTCCTTCACAGTTGATTATTTCATTTCTCATACTACAAATTAATAGAGTTATGACAGAAAAAGACGATTTAAATAGGTAAATATGTAAGTAAATAAGTTTAAATTTAAATAATTGGAAATTGTTGTCGATAAAAAGCTGCAGCTGTTCAGTTAGACTAAGTTCATAACTACTTATTAAAACAAAGTATTACATAGCAATAACAGAGTAGATCATTTCCTTCAAATTCATTTTAAATTTTAGTGAAGTAGTAAAATTGTACCAAACAGATGCAATCCTCTGCAAACATGACGAGAATGTTTTCTGTCCATTTTTTAACAAATAACACTAGCAGAGATTAGTGTACTTCGAAATAAAATATTTACACTTATCATCTCTCCAAGTGCACTGCATTTTGAATAAGAGGAAAAGTGGAATGCTTAACAATCAGAAATTTGCTAATTTTTAAATAAACAGAAATAAATTCAAATTATACATCGAAAAAGAGAAAGTGTATAGTAAAATGAGACAGATTTTTTAAATTTATAAATTTCACATCGATTCGTTCGATCAAAAAGTTAATTGTAGTAGTGAAGGACAAAAGAGAAAAAGAAAGTGCAGCTACTTTTTTGTTTTGTTTCATTCTTGTTTAAATCATTCCTACAGAAAGCTGAAGAAATGGAATTCTTTAAAAAGAATTTTCATCCCTCAAACAACTAATCATAAAGAGGCAATAAGCTGCAAAATAAATAAGATGGAAAATTAGCAGTAACTTTGACGCAATAAACCAATTATTACTTTCTGATGAGACATGTAGAGAGCAGCTTAACACTTGTAAGGGCCTATCATTCTCCAAATGGCGTCAGAATAACATAATATGATTATTTCAGGTTGAGTAAAAGAGAGTGAAGGAATGAGCAAATCTTTTTCTTATCCGATTAGTTACGTTTCCTTTCAAATTAAATCCTATAAGGCTATCTTAAAATAGTCAGAAAAATGGCAAGGAATGATGTCGATGATTTGATTATTTTTTCACAAATCACTGAAATTTTAAAATATTCTTTGTAATTCCTTAAGAGAGAAGTGAATTACGAATATGTGACTGAAGCGATTCCTCTTAACAAATTAAGGCATGAAAGCCCTGCGATAATTTAATCCTAATTGTCAGAAATAATTGGCAGAGCACCCATAATGTTTTTTAAGACATAGAAATGGGCAAATTTAAAGATTTTTTTCAACTTACAATTCTCAAGAATAATTAAAAAAGCTTGTAAACTTTTCATTATTTTCACATTAGTAATTAATAAACAAAACGTGGAGGAAATAAATTGAAAAACGAGCTCAAAAGGAGAAATTAAAGATTAAAGGGAAAGAATCAAATCATGCTAATAGTTAGGCTATCGAAATGGTACTCATCAAAGCTGTTCCTATTTGTTTTAAAAAAAACATCGATGCTTGATGATACTGTTCTGATTAAATTTCTACCAACTGACAGTGCCGTGCGAGAGAATATTTTTAAATCCGTTCAATACTGATAACTTTTAGGCTGTAAATTTTTTTCAACTGTTGTTTTTGAGCAATTTGCTGCATGAAAAGCATTATGGCAGAGAACGAAAAAATATCCAATTCAGCAATCCGTTTAATTTCCTGTATGAAACTAATAAAACTTTAATTAGATTGTGCAGGAATGCTTAAAAGTTGCTCCATCAATTTCTTTCAAAGTAAATGTCTTGTCTCATTATTAGGACATGAAAGACATCATAAATGCCTATTATTTCTTTGCTAGATATATCGTTGTGGATTCTGAGGGAACTTTCGTAGTATTTTAGGTCGAAATATGTAATATTTGAGTGATATTTAATATTCAATTTCACAATAGAATCATTAATTTTCAATAGAAATCAACTTGTTCAAAATGGATGCTTTGAATTCTGGTGAAATAAATAAATATTCCGCAGCGGCAATAATGGAATAATTATCAAGAAATTTGAGAATAAAATTGGCTTTCAGTGTAATAAAATGAGTTTTTAAACATTTGTTATTTTTAAACAGTTTGATGATTTTCACAGCGCCGAAAAGAAGAACGAATGGGATATATTAAAATGATGCTAATTTTAATTCATAAAATATACATATCTTTTTTCACATGGCAATGGATTTATTAGTGCAATTTCTCTCTGCCATCTCTATTTTTCTATGTATAACAGTTACCTGTAAAAACATTCGTTTTATTTTTATTCTCGATTAAACATTTGCTTTTTGTTATCAAAAATAAAAATGACAAAGAAAAGGAAATTTTTAAAGTATTTTTATTTTCTTTGTTAGTTTGAAAGTAGTTTGTGTGTCTTGCATTGAGAAAGCACTTAATAAGTTGTAGCTCTTACTTTTATCCTCTTTGAATTTTTGAAGATTTAATCGAACAGTTTACAGTAGTTCTTGGCTATGTTTAAGCAAGCCAATACGCTAGAATTGACTCATTTTATTATCCTTTTTGAATTTGTGATCAGAATTAGAAAAGAACAGTTATAAATTGGATCAGTATGATAACAAAAGGAATCTCAAGGATATGGAATATTGCTTAGCTTATATCCCATCTTTGAATAGAAAAAGAATTATTGCAAAAAAAAACAAGAATAATCTTAAATTAATTTTTTTAGACATATGCACTATTATAGAAATATTTTTTTTTTTTTTCAATTAGTAAAAAGTGTGTAGTTGACATGTAATGAGAGAAAACTTTTTCACATTGCTCAAAGAAAAAAAAGAAAATTCAGAATAACAAAATATTTAACAGCAAATTTAATAAAAAAGAATTTGCCCTTTGTAAATATCTTTATTCTAAAGATTTCTGAACCGTATTTGCTTAAATTAATCATATTCCAATTTTATCATTTTTTGTTCCTAAATTCTAACATCTACAAAATATTAGACTGGAGAACATGAATAATAATGCTTTTCTGTATTTCAATTTTCCAATAAATAAAATAAAAATTATAAATGCCACAATTGCATTAAATAAAATGTGAATGGAGAACTTGAAATGTAATGGTAAACAAATCTTGAAATTAAAGTGAGATTCACATGTGGTATGACGTGTACAAGTGAACACTATGTATTTGCGAGCCAGGAATTGAAAACAGTAAAGTCTTTTTGTGCCGATACTGCAAAATATATGATGAGAATTTAGTTTTTCGATTGATCCGACAATATTTTTCGCGGGCATATATATGACTACCGAAACTTCTTCTTATAACGCAGTCTTGCAGTTTATTCAACATATAGCCATGTTATTACTGTGAAAATCATTTCGAAAATAATTTTCAAGAAAATCATTAATTAAAAGATAATTGTAAGTTGCTCGTAAGCATACGGTGGAGCACTATTGCCATCTTCATTTATCAAATTTGCAACAGCAGAGTTTTTCCTTGCCTTTTTCATTCACAATTCTAACTTCTTCACTGATTACTTCATTCATTTCCATATGAACGCTTTCTTAACTCATATACAAACATCATAGAAGAAACAACACTTCGAAGAATTATTATGAAAATAACATAAATTGATAAGAGAAAAACATTTTCTTTTCATTTTTTCAGAATCACGATAAAATTTAATCAGGAAACAGGAGCCCTAACGAAAAGATCGGGAATAGAAAAAGTGGACGGATAGGGACAATTTAAGTCGAAATCTGCACAATACCATGAAATAATTTCTTGAGAAAGTTTTCTTTCCTTAAAATTATAAAATTTATTGTTACTTTGTTTATATGAAAAAATATCAACAAAACAGAACTTTATCGTTTATATAAAAAATATGAACAAAAAAAATTGTTGTCAGCAAAATTATAAAAATCATTATGGGTCAGATAAAACAAATTTCGCACGACCCTAAATTGATCACTTTTAAGTATAATCTAAAAATGATTCAGTATTTGCTTAGATTGGTATTCAAATCTGAAGACAGCAATCTTTTAAATATTTAATTATGAATTTATGGCATGACTAAAATTGTGAAATTCAAGATTTTGAGTTTTTTTATAACAAAAATCTTTATTTAATATTCAATCTTTTTTCATGTGCAAACATTATAATTTTTCTTTAGAGAAGTAAAATCTATCAGCAATAATGTATCTTCAACCTTCGTAAAGAAACGAACAAATCACTACAAGTGAAAATTAGTAATCTGAAGGACAAACGAACAAGAACTAGTTCTAAGTCGTACAAAAAGGAGGAATAGTTTTGAGTAAATAATAGCAGCGTGACCAAACAATCATTTCCATTATTTCGAATTGGAAATTCAATTTCACTCTTTCTTACAAAACGATGAATATACTTTTTAATTTTTTCCAAAGGTGAATTGAAACTGTTTACAGAATTAATAAGATCATTTTTTATTATGTAAAAAAATAATTAATCATTTGGTGCTGATGCCAAATAATTCATATTACGGGACTGAGAAGGTGGAAAGTGTTTTATTAAAGAGCACAAATCTGAACAAATTATGCACTGCTAATATTGTCCATTTGAGTTAAAGAAAATGACAATGAACTTTCTTGACGATGCCAGCCACTGTGCTGACATGTTACCCAATTGTTGTTATTAAAGCATTCGTTGATGAAAATAAGCTTGCGAGGTTTAATCTCACACATTTTTCACAGTCACTTTATATTCGTTTCAAACTGAAAGCCTTTTCATTTCAAATTAAATATTGAATTGGTTAAATTGAAAAAAAAAGTGTCTGGCTTCTAGCCAAAACTGGTCGATTATAATATTTCCCGAATAAATATTTTATGTTCATAAGACTGCAAAGTCAATTTTTCAATAAGCACTTAAAATTCACAATTACTCGACATCATAAAACATCATAAAATCATAAACGTTTTAAAGTTCTCGGCCTGCAACATTCGTCTTTCTATTTTATCTTGATTTAAAGGAGCAAAAACTTTTCACTGACATTGAATTGAAAAAAAAGAATTTTATGCAACAAAAATGTATTCATTTCATATCGAACTGTTCATCTGTGACACAAAAGCTCTGATAAATCATTCAAAATTGATTTCATTGCTATATTTCATAATAATGAACAATTGTTGATACAATGGGTAGTAATGGAGAGATGAAATAAATGAAACATTATTTTAAAAAAAATCACAATTTCATGTAACATTTTGTTGCAACAAACTAAAGATGAAAGGCTGCGGCAATGCACTACTGGGTCGTTTCCTTTCTTCAGATCGCTTCGCTCTCTCAGAAAATTTTGATTAAAAAAACTTTTCCACTATGGACTGGTGAGACAGATAGGTCATCCTAAAAGGATTTTAAATGACTTTTTTTTTTTTTTTACAAAACCAGAAAGACTTTTATGAGATGTATCCTTTTTCTGTTTAGAAATTCAAATCCTTTCTTCCATGCATACCCTGAAGTACTTGTTTCAATAATATAATGTTTTGGATCTCTAAGCGAACGAAGCAAAATAATTGACATTCCATAAAATCTTTTACACACATACCATTCTCTCAGCAAAGAATTATTACTTGGAAGAACTTGTTTTTCAACAATAATTATTAGTCAAAATAATTAGTGCTTTTCAATTAATAAATGCGTGAATACTTCGATGGAAAACGTGAGCTTTCTGATATTTGAATAAAAAGAATTTATTTATAAGTTTCATCATTTCACCGCTTTATTTCTCAGATATGAAAAAAAACGGAGAAAAATGCATTTGTTTTATTGCACCAAATTGTTTCATCATTGATGTTATCTGATCGGAGAATACCTTGAAAAATGAATGTTATCCGTTGCAGAGAAAAGCATAGGCTTGTTTGACTTTCAAGGCAGGAAAAGTCAAAGAAACAAAAGTTTATTTGATTTGCAATTTGAAATCCTCAAAGTCCTCAAGCCCATCCACTTCACATTGGTTGTGGAGAATATGAATTGAATTTGAGGATGGTTGAGATTGCAAATGAGAGAAAAAAAAAAGAGTGATAAAAAACGAAATTTATAAATATATTTTTATTTTCTTGAAAAGAAATTTATAGCTTAAAGTAGTTCATAACTAAATCATCAAATTTTTATGATGATTTAATCTGGCAATTTTTATAATATCAGACTTAAAAAGCTTCCAAATCTTTTTTAATGTATAAGCAACTCGAAGCTATCAAGTATGCCTTGTATGATGTAATTATTTTACCTATGACGTAATGATCATCCTGCCTAACTCAATATTTTATCTCTTTGTAAACTTTAAATATTGTATATTCATATAATTTGCAAATATTTCGTTTATCCAGCGAATGTTCAATGTTACTTTATCCAGCAGAAATCAAATCCTCCTCACATTGATCTTGTCGTCTTGTTATGACCGAACATTATTGCTTATGCAATTTTAACCGCTCAATATTAAGCTGCCAATAAATAGTCGATAACTTATCCTTATTTTTACTTAAGTTGATATTTACCATCCTATGGTAATCTCTCAGCTTTTTTTCATTTTCGTCCATTTCTTTTCATAAATCATTTGTCTCTTTCATGTCATCTTTTTCCACTACCTCTTCAATGTTATTCTTTCCGTTTTCTTTTAAATTTACCATTCTAACCAACTTCTGATCACTAGAAAATTGCTCATCGCCATAATATTCAACGTGAATTTTTTTTTCCTGGTAGATTGTATTAAAATAAATCAATTCATTTTGAAAAACAGGTATTGAGAGATCCTTCACTAACATTATAATCATATTTGTTGCTGAATACTTAAACTGCATTTCCACCATTTCGAAAGTTGATGGTTCATTCGCAGTAATTGTGACATATGGTAAATCATGTGGATCAACTTTTTTATTCTAAATTCACATATTTTAAAGAAAGTTTTCAACCAGCAAATATTTGAACCAATGAAATGAATAAGTCAATTGAGCCAATAAAAAATGAAAGTTAATTTTAATTTCATCAAAAGAACAAGCAAATGAAATGGAAGCGGTGAAAGATCAAAATTGAAACGATACTGAGAAAAAACGATGGAAATGTACTTAGTGTATGTGTAATTTCTTCTCTTCCGGATTCATTCCTGTATCTTATTTGACTAATTAGTGTTTAATTGAATATTCGAAATCTAAATTTTATTTTCCAATATTGTTTAATTTCATAAAATGATTATTAATATTTCAGCGTTATGGGATATATCTACTGTTATTCATTCCCTAGTGTTTCAAGCAACATTGGAAATGTAATTGCCTTGGAATGTTTTTGCACTAATGACAAAGTAATTTGTCTCAGATTGTTCGGCAGCTTTGATCTAAGTTTTGCAACTGATGAAGTATAACTAAAAGTTGTAATCTTTTTAGGAGCCTATTCTCTGTTCATTTTATCGTGCTTTTTCTTTGATTTTTTGCAAGAACATACAACGCATAATTTTTTTGAAGATTTTTTTTTTTTTTTTTAAGGAGGAAATTCAAAGGCTCCTTCAGATAAGCTGCCAACTATCAATATCAGTTAAATAATTATCTTTCATACTGCTGATATATATACGTGGAATGATTCTCAATCAGATATATAACAGATTCTGGCATGATAAGAAAACATAAGAGGAATATGCTAATGGCCAAGAAATGGCAAAAAGCTGAAATTGCGAACTGTGAATCTTCATGAAAATCCCGTTCTAACGCTTAATTTGGTTTTTGGTACGTTGTCTGATATAATTTCCTTCTTCAGTGTCCTCGGCTGATAAATCTGATGAACTTTGTTACATATGCAGAAAAACATTAGGCCTAACCATGCATTCTATCTTTTGTTTTTATCGCCATCGACTTATATGTTGGCTTTTAATTTTTCAGGTTTCAAAACATTGTTTCGCTGAATAAATAGTGAGATTGAAAAGACACAATAACGAGAACCCATGTAAAGATACCCGAATTTCGGGTAATCGCTTTACTTATAAATAACAAGCAAAAAAATCGAACCTTACTCAGTTTATAAAAATGTGAAATAATGTTTCATGCGAAGTTACAGATTTTAAACATTTCTAAAAATTGTTTTTTAACTGTCTGTCTATGAAGTAACTGACTTTTGAACATATGAATAAAGATCTTTTTAGCTTAGTTTGCAGAACCAGGAATTGAAATTGCTGCACTTACGCTGCAAGTGCGCTATGTATTTCTACAGTACAGATGTGAATCTGGTTAAATTGTGACTGAGGGTGAAAGTGATTGATGAGATGTTAATAATTGAACTAAGATTTTTCAATGTTTAAGGATTTCAGATCATCTTTCTCTTCTGCAATAAGTAAACATGCAAAGGATTCATAGTTTTTACCCGGACATAATTAAAATAGGTTTTATCGAATTTTGTTCGCAAAAGTGCTCTGATTCAAGAGATTTCAAACTCCTTGCAAAAAATGCCGATTTTTTTTTTTCAACGATTATAATGCGGGACAACTGCATCATTCTAATATATACATCAGCCTGATCGATCTTTAGTTGTGTGATAATTTATCTTTAGTTGTGTGATAATGACCCTGCATAACGAGCAGGAAACAAGTTGTTGATAAATAAGAGTGTAAAAGAAAAGAATTTTTGCTACCGATAAATGAATAATAACGAGAACAAACTTATCCTGTTTTTGAGAATACCAATATGGTAAATATAAATCATCTGCCTTTGAAAATCCTATTGGAGGCTTTTCTTCTGCGAATTTAATTTTGTCGTCTTTCCATTTTCCAGCAATGCATCATGTTCACATCCCTATAAATAGCAATTCCTTTCTTAACTACGCGATATTGTGATCTCTCAAACTATTGTAAAATCATAAAATGTTCCGCACAGCTCTCATTATTTCCACGTTGCTCGGATTCACAATTGGTTTTCACCGTATGTTTTTATTTTTCCTATTTTTATTAACCGCTCCAATTACTGATAAAAGATAAAATTAAAATATATCCGACTTAAAACAGTATCTGCAAAATTACACTTGCTATAGAGTATCGAACACTGGACTGCACAACGAATGACAAAAGAGTGGGTGGCGTATCAAAAGAAATCGGTTGTCATTTGGTTTTAAAAAATGAAGAATTTGAAACGGGGAGAAATGCTCCGGCAGGTTCCGGCTGCTACACAGTTAGTACATTTTGTATTTCTCATAAAATGAAATTCATTTTATGCTTTCAAAAGCAATCTGTCCAACTTATTTTGCAATTTACTAATGCTTTGGAAGTTAACTGAATATTTCATTCTTTAAAACTTTGGAATGGACGAAAAAAAACGAAATTCATTAGCCGATTACAATTTTTTAAATGGTAAAATTATTTGAATTCAAATAATCTATTCCAGATAATTTTTACTTCGTTATTCGTTTAGTTTCAACATCATTATTTTTAATGAAAGAGATGACCATTTCATTAAAAGTCAGGAACATTATATTGCAGTATTCATTTATAATTAAAAGATTAATACGCCTCTAGCATGTATCATTGAGACTGTCCAATTTGTTACATTTTTTTCTAAAGGAAAGAGAAGATTTTGATGTCATAGAAGCTTCTTATAAAGACGAAATGATTGCGCATTGAAAATTGGGACAGTGAAGTTGAACCTCAGTTTGACGTTTTTGTGTAATGGAAAAATATTTCTGAAAAAAATATTTGTAGAACTTTTATTTAAATACTGCTTGTAAATCGGAAATGAGTGACAAATCAGTTCATGCACGGAATCAATATAATCTCCTCTATTGTTTCAAACTAGTCCATCATTTACCAAGAATTAAACGATCAAAAGCTACCCTACTTAGCTCACAAGCAAAATTATCAGATAAAAATGATTTAAACGGTGGATTAAGAAGAAGATAAATGTTAAATGATGAATTGATTCATCATTCACCCAAACAATTCTTTAAGTTTGTCTTTACAACTTTCAATTTTTTTTTGCATAAATCAGTTTTCTTCAGGAAGGTTCTAGCGAAGAGGCAAAAGTTTTCTGCGCCGTTGTTTGTCCAAATGCTCACTCAGTTTTTCATTCAAAATCGTTGAGTGACAGAAACTGCTTCAAATTCATTTCATATGGGGTAAATTTCGTTACCTTCTTCATTTAAAGTATTAAAATCTGCATTCAAAAATGTGAGAAAATTATTTCCGAATATGTGCTTCAGATATGTTACAATTTCTTTCCATTTTTCTATTGTGTGACATTTCAAAAAAACCTTTTTTAATTATAGCTAATCCAAAATGACGGCGATTGGTATTTGTGGCGATCAGGAAAATGTCTTAATAGTTCGATAGCGTTCCAAATTGGCTGTAAATTCGATGATCCTTTTGAAAAACAATTCCCTAATGATAATGTGATTTTTGAACACTTAGCCGCTAAAGTGCGAGCTCATTGAGTACTTTCATCGAGATTGTATAGGATTCTCGTGTTTTAGGTTTGTTTATTGAAATACTACCAAGTAATATCAAAATTTGGCCTTTGCCCCTATTTGAATGTTATTGCTTTATGGCTTATTCCCATTTTCCAAGAAAATAAATTTTCACTTTTCAGAAATTTAAGACCCTATGTAATTGAACATGTTATTATTTATCACTGGACATACAAGCGGAATACATGAAATTTATGTAAGATTGTAAAATTTTGCTGAAAAATATTTTCAGAAACAAAAATATGCAAATAATTTTTGCTCATTCATTCTGTCACTCCAATAGTTTCTCTTTTTCAGCTCCATTTTCCGGATTTTCAGAAATAATAATAATTTTGCCGTGATTTTTCTAAAAAAAGTCGTGTTTTCGTAGAAAAAGTCGTGCAGTATTTTTCGAAGCAATTTAACTTTCATTACTGACAAGAACGGACAACAAATCTATAACAACAAATTATTATATTAACTTGACAGTCTTAAACAGTTTCATTTCAAATCAATATAATTAAACTTGAATGTGCTTTATTATAAGCGGATGGCAATCAACAAATTCCCGCTAACAAGAAGCAAATTTATTTATACCGGTGGTAATTCTTAATTTAAGATTGAATTAAAAACTCGAAAAATTTTCTTACCTCCTGATTGTGGCATTTTTTGAACTGCTTTTCATGTCCAGCATGCTAATTTCCATCACTCTAACATTTCAAAACTTTCCTATCTCTCCCTAACATCGTTCTCTTGTCCCAAAATGAATGCGAAACGGAGGCAATGATAAATTACTAGAAAAGAAAAAGTATAAAACAATAAATGAGCATTAAAATGATATAATGTCACCAAGATCTGCCAGTATGAAACGACCAATTTTAATCAACTCATTGACTCGGCGGCAAAAAAGGGTATGTTTTTATAAAATTTGATTTCTGTTCCATCTGTAATTAAGAAGCTAAACATGACCCACGTGAGTGACTATGTTCTTAATGCTCTAAAATAAAATTGAATCGAATTAATTAAGGATTATGAGTAAGCTTTAACCATCTCCTAAGATTGTCCCACATAATAAACTCGTCACCGGCTCTCGCGTGAGAAGTGCCTCTAAAAAGAGATATACTAAAATAGTGTACTTCAGCCTCAGCCATATTAACCACCATCGGTGGTCCATTCAATTTGGAGTCATAGAAACACACAATTCATAAGTTGCGGTCTCCTTTAAGATTACTTCTTTGAGAAGAACCAACATCGAGAAGAAAAAATGTCCAGAAAAACCCGTGCATCGCTTGCATGGCCTAATAGATCTTCTTCTACCATGCCCAAATGTATTTGCTTATCCTGCATTGCCTTCTTATTTACAAGCAAGTTTGCGTGAAATTTCACGAATCTTCGTTTGCAAAAGTAAGCCACGGTAACGACGACGACAAGTTGACAGTGTTAATAAATTAACGACGTTGTTCCGATAATGTGTTTATATCTCTCGTGTTCATCGTTCTTTTTTTTTTTCTAAAGTAAATTTTAACACCAAAAATTAAAAAAATCTAAAATTAACAACGTAAATTTCTAGTAGAAATTGCTCTAAGCTTGGTAATAAATCCCTTGTTCAACTTTTCCAAATTGTAAGCCAATTTCGTAAGCAATTTTTTGTGAAATCATCTATACACTGCAAAGCAATTCTCGATACTTTATAAAGCAATTCTCGCCTATTATCGGTATACTGTAAAGCAACTTTTGCTTATTACTAAGCTCATATGTCGGAATACAGCAAAAACTTACTGTATATGCAATGTCAGAATGTTGTAAAGAACTTCTAAATTGTTAGTTAACAATCTATATGAATTGCCGAAATAGTGAAACAATTATCCTCTAATATTTGAGGATTATATCACATTTAGAATATTAGATCATCCCAATTATATACAATATGAACTTATTTCAATCAGGCTCTTGCACTTGCTTTATTGGTAACGACTTGAACATTTCTCTTTCATTCAACCAGTCAATTTACTGGCCTTTTTTTTGTTATCATTATTGCTTTTATGCTGAATGTGTTTACCGTATTCTATATTGATTCTGTATTTAAGCGTAAACTATCGAAAATAAAGTCAACGCAGACATCCGTAATTCCTCCAACCGAAGGTGAATCAGATGAACATTGTCTGTGCTCTCAACATGTAATTCAATATGAGACAACGTCTACGGTAACATTGTTCAGAACACCAAGTTTAAGCTTCAGGAAAGTTAGACTTTATCATTACTAATGAAAACATTCATCTGTTAATTTATATTGGTTTTTATTTTAGAATAACTTTCCTGAAGCTTAAGCTCGTAATTTTCATAAATAATTTTATAGAAAAGCTAATTATAATTTTAATAAGAAATAAATACAGCATTTAAATCACAATAGTCTGAACAATCATAAAATTATTTGGTAAATTTGGATTCATTTTCGGCTTAACTTTTGAAGCGCATACTTCGCTCACTTTATTGCTTTCAAGTTTATAACAGCGAGCCACATATTTTCAAATATAATTAGATGGACTATTTAGGTGTGATCGGATGACCGAATCAATGATACATATAAATCAAATAGAGATTTCGTCCTCTGAAAGTGAAAAAAAATAATTTCTTGGCAGATTGTGCTAAATTCTTTGTTTTTTAAAATATATTCCGATTATATTATTGCTTACCAATACCTTAAAATTTTTTTCAAAAAATAATGTACCAAAAGTTTACAGATGATAAGCAAAGAGTAGGCCTTGTGTTATTCTTTAATGTAACGTTACTTTGCTTGCAACGAACCTGCGAGGTAAAATGGTTCCACTATAAATTACCTTTCTTGCATCTTTGCAGAAAAAGACTATCATAAATATACGAAGAAATGGCAAAATGCTATTTGTTAAGATTTTTCCGCCAATTTTTGCTAATATTTTCTTGTTCAAGATTTCCTCTCCATAAATTGATTTCAACGTCCAAGATTTCCTCTCCATAAATTGATATAAATTGATTTCAACAAATTATCATCAAGTGTTTGCTTATAGCTTCTTCCACCTATTCGATATTTGCATTTATTCTGTAACTTTACTTTATTCACCCTTCTTTGTTAATCCGTTTTCATTCCTTTCTAATTTACATGAGTTATGTGGTAACTAAAAAAAGATAACCTGCAGATCGATCATCAAACTTTGAATCAATGTTAATTGGTATGCTTTAAATAACACTATGTTTGAAAGTATTTTTACCTTTGCTCATATTATGAAGCAATAAATTATAAATGTGACTGATGAAATTTTTCAACTACATGGTAATGGAAACCGGATTTCTTTGCATGAATGAAAATGAAAAGATAACAATGAAAAGTTTTGTAACCCTAATTGAAATATATAATTCAATTGTTATTAAAATATATCTGGACAGAAGAGGACAATGGTCACTTAAGAGAAGGAGGAAAATTTTATTTAAGACAAAAAATGCCATATCAAAGGTGTAAAACGACATTTTATACCTTTATATTGTTCTTTATTCTTTCTACACTTCCCTCTGCGCTTCTATTAATATAGCATCTGATTTCCTGTCATCAATCATAGTGTCTCCTTCTGTCCTCTATCAGCATACCATCTTTTTCAACTCCTTCTATTACTTGATCTCTAATGAAATTCATGATTATAGTTTATTTCGTTTCTATTTCGTAACAGTCCCGTCCTTGAAACGTCCCCTTTAAAATTTATGCCAATTTCAGGTAAATTTTTTGATAGCGTATTGTGTGCACGACAATATAATGGAAACTATTTTTTAAAGTTCTTTTATCGCCCAATTTCTTTTTTCTCCAAAAATTCTTAAACTTTTTCCATTTTTTTTTTTTTTTTGTTAAAATCTTTTAATAAGAAAAAAATTAGTCAACCTGTCATAAAAAAAGGGACAAATAATCTTTTGCAATATGCGCACTGTTAAACATTTATTTAATACATTAATAGATCCATGGCAAATTGATAGGATGTTTAGTACTAATGATATATTTATAGATGTTGTTCAGGTTTTGTTCCTCATCCATTATTATTGTGTTTTGCTGTCTGATAAACGGGATTATCATAGTTGCTGAGATATGGCCTGATCCTGTTGATGATGGCCGAGAAAAGTATCCGAAACCAACTTCCTGGGCAAATAAAAATTACGGACAATGGTGTCGCAATCGAACTTTAAACAGGTAACAATTTTTTTTCTTTTAACTTTTAAGAAAATATATACGAGATTTAAGATTTTTTTTTTTAATGCTTGTCAGAAGTCTTAATTAATCTTAGAAAAACTTTAATTGATTTTTTAAGAACTATTTTCTCTTATTGCCTGAAAAAGTGAAAAATTCTTGGAATATTCAAATTAATAAATATGATCTTCAAGTTAGTTGTAATTTCTCGATGCATGCTTATTTTTGATGGAGTTGAAACTTTTTCGAAAAAATTTCTCAGAAATTGTGTAGACTTTCTCAGTTTCGTCAATTTCACACAGAAGCGAAAGTTTTGAAACTGAGAAGGAAGCATACATACAATTTGATTTCAGGAATACTCAATGTTCTATGGGCTCACTTTTTCATTATTATACCTGTTGCGGTGAGACGAACGCTGAATGTTGTTTACGATTGCAACCTACTATTGTTGCTTATTTACTTTCTATAGTAATTCTTATTGTCATCTCTCTAGTATTTTACCTTTTACTAAAATTGAATTTGACTTGTCCAATAGAAAATAATGCAGACAATGTCGAGGACGAAGATAGCGTTTATATTGAATTTTAATTGAATTCATTAAATCACTGCAATCATGTCTAAACAACTCATTTTATTCAATTTGAACCATTACTTGCTTTTTCTTTAGCGTTAAAACGATTTCGGCTAAAAAATTATTGCTCATAAGCGGTCATATGCATAGATTTGATATAAGCCTTCAGAAACAATTACGTAAATTAATCACTTCCAGCAATATCCAAAAAAATCATTCGGCTGCGAATAATGTAGCAATTTAGTAGAACGGAACACTAAGATAATTTCACTAATACTCAAAATATTGCAATATAATCGTATCTACCGTTAAAGGATATTGCTAGAAGTGATTAATTTACGTAAAGCAAGCTTTGCTTACTTTTATACTGAGGACTAATTTTTGTTTAAATTGTACGAAAAGAAATGACTCATATACTCAAATGGAAGGCAAAATCCACCATTCTAAACTTGTTCAATTGGAAAAAAATGAAAACGATATCAATGATAATACTTGATAATTAGCGTAAGAATACATTGCCATTACCTTTCAAATTACTGGGAAATTATTTACTTATTGATGACTAGAATGCAACTAGTAGCTAGTCATTTTATTTTAGGGAAAATAGAGAGATGAAGAGGATGATGAAAATTTCAATAGTGACCAACTGAATCTTTCTTTTTCATAAAATTTGCTCTGAAAAACTACAAAGCTAATATGTCCTGATGAAGCATAACATTTTAAATAAGTTAAAGTGATAAAATAATGGACAAAACTTAATATGCAAGTAATATCTTTCCTACAGAATTCTACATAAAATTAATCTCTCATATTTTAGTAGATGTTGAAATGAAATGAATGCATGCGAATCGTTGAGCATTCTTTTCAGAAAAAGGGCTTCCGAAACCCCACTTCCGTTTTTCAAATCATTTCGACAAATGCTTCCCAGATGATCCCCTTCTCTCGAATTTGCTACTCGGAACATCAAATCGATCCTGAATATTATACTATAAATGCTTTCCTTCTCTTTTATCTGCAAATTTTCGCAGCACTGAAAAATTCGTTAGATTCTTCTTCTTCATGCGGAAATAAAATCATCTTTCAAAAGGATACCGCTGATCAAGTAGCGATTTTGATATCTGTTTCACTTATCAGCCTCTCAATATTTATTTACACCGATAATGTTTACAGTAATTTCCAACGTGAAATACTCAGTTACAACTTTTGCAGTTGCAGAAAATTTGAAACTTTTGATGCTACTGCACTTTTATTTCAAAATAGCTAGAATTAGTAAGTTTAGTAAACAACAAACATGATTTTCCTACTTTTCACATCAATGTCCCTCCAGCATCGTTTTTGTGAAATCAAAAAAGTTCTGGTGCAATTGGAATAAACTTCACCGTCTCCAGAAGGCTTTGAATTTTCGGTTATACTCATCTCAACAGGCTTTTCTCTGTGCAGTATTTTCAGATGCCATACCATTTATGTCTGTTCAAACTTGCTGATAGTGCATATTCTATGCTTTCAAAAATATAAATACTAACTGGCATATTTTGTACAGCAGAAGATCAAAAAAGTTCCGCTATCATTTCATTTTAATTATAAGCATTCTTGCAAATTTTAAACAATAAAACACGAAAGTCAAAAGCTGTCCCAACCAAAACATTTCTTATGATTACTTAGAACTCACTTTTACAGTAAATACTACTTGTTATAAATCAATTTGCAAAATTTCAACCCTGTTGTCTTCTCCTTTTGCAAAGATTTCAATCATGATAGCGCGTTTCTGCACAAAAAAAAAAAATTTGATAAAGCGAAATATTCCTGGCACTATCATTCAAAATTGCCAAAAAATAGATCAATAAACTCCAAATAATACTGAAATTAATCATCAATCAAAATGGAAATAATTTTAGGTGAAATTAATGATTCTCAATATCTTTTCGAACGCAGAGAAGTTAATATTTTAGAATTTTTTTTTAAGGGTAGTTGTAGGTAATAAAATTTAAAAAAAACAAGCCAAATATTTTTTATAATGTGTTCTAGAAAGATCAGCGATAGTTTCTGTATAATTTTTTTTATAATGTGTTCTAGAAAGATCAGCGATAGTTTCCATATAATTATTTTATGGTACAATTGAATTTCAATAAATTCATGAATGAAAAAAAGTTTAAATTGAATGATGCAAAAGAAAGATTTTAAATGTACCAAAGTTTTTATTCATATTTATCAATATTTTCATCGGTTCGATAGGCCAATATTTTCAAATTATTTCTAAAAGTATCACATTCATGAATCATTATCATTAATCATTATATGTGTTATCAGTGTATCAATTCCATCTGACAATATATCTGAATACGTATCACTTTTTTCCTTGCATATTTCAAAATATTAATGAAAAAGAATTTTATTAGCGAAGTTATTTCAATTTAACTTACAACAATAACTTATTTGTTACTATAATTATATTGTAACAAAAATCACTAATCAATTCTCTTACATTGTAACATTTGGAGAGATCCATTAAATGTTTCATAAGGGCTGCGTGAAAATTATATATGGGAGGATTTATAGTTTTAATTGTGATAATTTGTTGTGGTTGAAAGTGTTGCAAGGATGGATTAGTGAATTGAAGTGGGCATTTGAAATAGTATTGCTAAGTTAATCTATTTCAGGTCTTTGAATTATATATTTGTTTATTTTAGTATTACTAATGATTATGGTTATTTTACTGTGGAATGGTTTAAATATTACCAAGTTTGAGGTGTAAAAGTTCCTATACTATTTATTGATTAATTGTTTAATTAATTAAACTTGAAAAAAATTGCAAAAATAAATTACAATTCAAGAAAAGTTATATTTTACAACTGTGATTTTACTTCATTCATAGCATCATAAGATTATCATAACTCCTTCCAAATTTGGCATTACTTAATAATCTTCTTTCAAATAGTCATTATTTCAATCTGAATGAGTTCAGGCGGAACTTGTTCTTGTTAAACAACAAATCAAATATAATTGCCATTATTATTACTATTAATTATTACCCTTAGCGTCTTGGTCATTTCTGGCACTTTACTTCAAATTATTGATATTTTAATTAATGTTTTTGAATATTTGAGGTCGGAAGTTGTGATTTCCTGTAAAAACACACAAATTTCTAATATCAGCGGAAAAATTAGATCTCACATCTCACATTGAGTGCAGGAAATAAATATTTTTGTAATTTTGAAAAAAAAGATTGTCACTGAATGTTTCACTTTTTTATCTAAGTTTCGTAAAAAAAAAAAAAAAAAAATGATACTAAAAGAAATTTGGAGAAGTGCTCGGTTAATCTTTTCAATTTTACTTCAAATTAATACAAAATCTCCGCTGTATTATGCGTAATTCATTTATTGATGTTTTAAAACTTCAACTAGTGCTGCATAAGGATTGCGATTTTGTTGGTAATACAATTCCCATTAAATGAATTTCAAATTGTATCGATCAGTTAATTGGAAAGAGAAATATCCTGAACATTGCGATTCTTACGAGAATCTGGAAGACTATTAATGAGTCAATGAAGAGTAGTTGCGGTCGTGTAAGAAAGTTTTTGCACCAGTAAATTCGGAAGTAAGACATAAGAATTAAAATTTCGACTATTATCAAATCTTAATTAGGGCGATTTATTCCAGCATTTTGTGAATATTAGGAAATAATTAAGGCTGGTAATTACTATATATTATCTTCTCTTCCAAGGTCACTAAATATGTATGAATTTGTCAGATCGGCGTACATCTTCATCATTGCATCTCCTTTTGATCCCATCTCTCTGAAATAGCCCTATCAAAATGATACATTGCAACTTCGCGGGATATGTCCTTGGCCGAATGGATGTATTCAAGCAAACGATATTTACATTGACGAAGAGGCTATATGTCGATTTTGGTTAAGATATTATTAAATAGGTGAATGAATAGCAGATCTGTTAATTTAAAGCTGCTCAAAAGGTTTTTAGCCAGATATTATGGACATTTTCATCTTGGATTAATTTCTCTAGCTGTAGCTCTTAATTTACATTACATAATCACTTTCCATGATCTAAGTAAGATCCAATTTTAGATGACATTTACAGCAGCTAAGTGGAAAAACTTAGGAAGTTGGAATAATTGTTAGTGTTATTTTTCTCATCATCATTCCGCAATTCTAAGAAATCGACAATAGTACATGAAAACTTCAGGTACACCGAATTTCTGTGATAATGGGTCGGCGCTTGCTAAAAAAGGTTTTTCTGTATTCATTTTTAATCGGTTTTGATCCTTTTTCAGAGAATTGAAAGTACAAGAAATTGATCTTAAATTAGATAAAACTCTGTAGGTAGCAAATCTTATTTAGGCTGAGACGTTATCTAATAGACCATTTATAAACATATCAATAAATCTATGTCATTTAATATCAGCATACATTATGTTATGTTATTGGGTAGAGGTTCAACAAGAGAAAGATTCAGAGTTCAAAGTGGTTAAATTTCCTCAAATATACAATTCAAATTAAAATTTTCTTGTTTTGATATTCACTTTTTTATTTTCATTTCTTGGAACTAATGTTTCATTGAACGCTTCATTTGCTTCAAAATTTGTAAAACTTGGTTCTTCAGCTTGAACTTCCAGAAAACCTCAAGAAAAGCAGGAATGGAGAGGATCAATGTGGGAATGCATGTGGATATACGACGTTCAGATGGTCGAGTTCACAATGCTGTTATCAGTGAAGTTCGTAAGGGAACGCAATCGGTGACTGTCGAATGGTTTGAAAATGCAAGTCTTTCTCATTGAAAATGTTTTGAAGTATGCAGTTTAGTTGTTTTGTAATTTCTTAAGGAATTTGTTTAACAGCTTTCTTAAAAACTTAGTTTCATTGATCGTTTCTTTGCTCTGTTTGCGTCCATTTAATTCAGTTTGCTTTATTTTCTACTTCAACTGAATATCTTTAACAAATACGGCATATTTAATAAGTTAGGTGTGTCTTTATGTTTCTAAAACGAATTAACGGGGTACGATAGGTTAAAATCATTTAAGAACATTTAAGTGTTACTTGCCTGATTTTCTGCATGAATTATTGAATAATTGTGAAATTGCACTGATGATTTAAGATAGCATGAATTTGGAAATCTTAGTATATGCTTGAATTAAACGACTAGATTTCAGGGGGAAACTAAAGGTAAAGAAATCGATTTGAAAACGCTGTTAACAATCAATCCTACACTGGCCATACCACCTCCTTCGACATCTTCATCAATGAATTTCGCTCCGTCTGTCACCAGTGAGGAGAATCATTCAACAGCAACATCAGTAGAACTTCAGCAAAGAACTCAGAATAATAATGAAAGTATGACAAGCATGCTTAGTCCATCATATATTATTATTGATTTTCTAGTAGCTATATGCATAACTATATATATATATATATATATATTTAAATTTATGTGACTCTTATATCGCAAGTTATCAGAAATGCTTTCTCTCTTTAGTGGAAATTAGACGCCAGAGCCAGAGATTGGTTACCTCACGAGCTAGTAATATCGCTCCACTGTACACAGCTACAAATGGAAATAGTGCTGTACCGACCACACAGATGAATGGACATAATCGTGTAAGTCTGCTGCAAGCACCCAGTAAACTTCCAGCACCAAAGCAACAACGTTACACGCTTGATCCTTCATGTTTCGAAGTTGATTCATTAACAGGTTAGCGGGAATTGGAATTGATTTTCAAAAAGAATACATCATCAGTCTTGATAGAATAATGTTTAGAAATGCTTACATCGTAAAATAGATCTTGAGGATGCATATTTGGAAAAGCTGACATTGTATCCATACTTTTTAGGTGAAAGTTATCAAACTCCACTTAAACCTTCAGTGATCTTTATGACACTGTCAAGTAAGCATTACATGAATTGGATCGGCATTAGTTTGTTCGGAACAGTAGAACAAGTCTGAAATTTGATAATAATATTGCACAGTGCAGCAAACTGTACTAGGTGTTGTGTCAAATATACGAATGGATAAAATAAAGTAGAGATATTTACAAGCACAGTTGGTAACATGAATGAAGATTCGAATGGCTTTTGATATCCGTTTTTAGCAATGGCGAATGAAACAGTGGATATCAGTGCACTTAAGGCCAATCAACAACATCAAAATTCGAAGTCTTCTACAGTACAGGAAATTGAACGGCTACAAAGAAATAGGGAAGAAAGACGTGCGCAGCAGGTTAATTTTATCTTTTAGGTCATCAGCACTGTATCAGCAAGGATTTATAGGAAAGTATAAATTTCATTCTTGGAGAAAAAGGCTGGAGAACAGCTTGGTCTGAGAAACCTTGAGGAAAATTTTTAAAGAATTATGCTTTCTATGAGTTTTTTAAATGATATCAGTAGATTTTTAGAAACACTTTTCATTTGTTAAATGAAAATTTTTTTTAATTATGAATAAAGCTTTAATTACAGCAAGAGGTAAAAAGGCAAAAAGAGCAGTTAAAAAGCATCGATCCCGGTAATCCAAATTGGCAGTTTTTGTCAATGATTCGTGATTACCAATCACAGATTGATTTTCGTCCATTGAAGTTATCTGATCAGGTAAAATGAACTGTGTTTTGCAGATTTATGAAATATTTAAAAAATCAGAAATTTCGGTGAGCTAACCGTTATAAATGTTGTAAATCAAGGAATTAAAAGATTCAAATAATTGAAATCATGAAATTGGTAGAAATGTAATTGGAAATTCTGAGTTCCAGGTAACTGATCACCGAATCTGCGTTTGTGTTCGAAAGAGGCCTCTCAATAGGAAAGAAATCATGAAAAAAGAGATTGAGGTTTATATTCTAACAGATTTTTGCAATGCTAATTTTGGTATGGAGTTAATTTACTGACCTTTTTGCAGGTGATAACGATTCCAAATAGGGACCACCTGATTGTTCATCAACCTCAAGTAAAAGTGGATTTGACGAAATATTTGGAAAATCAAAAATTTAGATTTGATTATACTTTTGACGAGAATACAACTAATGACATGGTTTACAAGTTAGTTTTCAGTTTTAATACTGGCAAAATTTTTTTTTCTTTTTGTTCTGCAAAAGGGGGTCCTATAATGGATTTTCATATGAAGGCAAAATGTGGTCGCTTTTAGGTTCACTGCACAGCCGCTTGTGAAAACAATCTTCGAACAAGGTTTTGCTACATGCTTCGCATATGGCCAAACAGGATCTGGTAAAACTCATACTATGGGCGGTGATTTTACAGGTAAAACGCAGGTAAACAGGAATTTTTCACACTGTTGTTTTCAGTTACTAATTAGTTTCCCAATCAATTTCGTTCAGCTTGTCAGTTTTCATAGCTTTGTAATGTGGAATTTATAAGCGCAGTGAGCAAGGTTCCAAGTATCATTTTGTAATAAGTCATATTTTTAATAATAAATGCGTAACCTATTTGATATTTGCTAATGCGATAGACTGCAGGGAAATAGGAAAGAATTTCTCCCTTGTTTAACAGTAAAATCATTAGGGAGAAGTGGGTTTGTAAAAGTAGCATTGTTTTTCAAGTTATTCAGTTTATTTATGTGTGGCTACCGTAAAAAAAATGTATCTCCCCGCTGAACTTCAACTACGGTACATGAAAGTTCGGTTCAAATTTTTATTCTTATCAAAACTTGAAGGATTAGTCTTGACTTTTGATAATACAACAACTGGCAGTTACTTAATTGAGAAAGCATTTTTTAAAAGTTAACTTATATAAATTTTACGCATAATCACTTACTTTGCGTTTATGACTTTTAAAGATGATGAAATGGAAAGTAAAATAAAAATAGTTACATCTCAACTTCGTTAATTTGTAGGATTGTACTAAAGGCATATACGCTCTTACAACCAGTGATGTGTTCAGGCTGTTACACAAAGATTATAAAAGGCATAACCTTCAAGTTTGCTGCAGTTTTTTCGAAATATACGGTGGCAAAGTTAGTACTAGCGAATTCAAATTTTTTTTTCGAAAATTTGTTTGTTGCGGAATTAGCCTTTTTACAGAAAAGAGTTAAGGGCTTTATTTATTTTTTCTATCCATTCGTTACTTCCGAACATACACATCATTTTAGGTTTTTGATCTTATCGGGAACAGGGCCATGTTACGAGTGTTAGAAGACGGCAAAAAAGAGGTTCAGGTGGTTGGTTTACAAGAAGTGCTGGTTCATGATGAAGATGATGTTGGTATTTTTTATTTTTAGTTTAATATGATAACTTTTATTTTTAGCTTAATATGTGATAACGAAAATGATAACTTGTCGGGCTTTTCCGAAAAACACTTATTTCAGGTATTAGAATTGATAAAGAAGGGCACTGTGATGCGGACAGCGGGCACAACTTCTGCTAACGCAAACTCATCTCGATCACATGCTGTGTTTCAAATTATTTTGCGCAAAAAGTAGGCTAACTCCTTTTTGATCTATCTTTTAAAAGTGGAAAAGTTTTCTTTTAATTTTGCTTGCATCCACAATTGCTCGATAGGAATTGAAGTTTTAATTAACATTTATTTATGTTATATAGTCCAGTCTATGAAAAGAAGTTTTCACTGATCAGAAAGTAGAAGGTAAGGGAAATGGAGCAAAAGGTAAAAAAAGGTTGTGAAGGCGAAAAAATCCCATGATATAGAACAGATTTTCTTTCGATATATTTCTTGACAATAAGTTGATTTTGACCACATTTTTATTTCAGAACGGAGAAAGGATTAGGACGTATATGGGGAAAGTTTTCTTTGATTGATTTAGCGGGCAATGAACGTGGAGTCGATACGATAAATACAGATCGCCAGACTCGCATGGAAGGTTCAGAAATCAACAAATCTCTTTTAGCTCTAAAAGAGTGTATAAGTTAAGTGAAAACCTATGAAATTTTCATATTTAAAATTTGCTTATCAAATATGTTAGTATTCAATTAAAGAAAGAAGTGAATTTAACGTCCACTAAAAAGATAATGTGACCTGCGTAATAAATAATACAAATCCGGAGGAGAGGAGGGGGAGAGGTTTGGCATGAATATTTTCTATCTGCGGTCATGCATTATCAATGTTCAGGATGATACGCAAAGGCGGACTATCAATTATCTTTATTTTTCAGACTACATGATTTCAATTCATTTTTAATTGCGTTTTTTCTATTTTAGAGCAATGGGTCGAAATTCAGCTCATGTTCCATTTCGAGCTTCTAAATTAACGCTCGTCCTTCGTGATAGTTTCATTGGTATGAATGCAAGGACGTGTATGGTGAGACATTTGAAAATGATTTCTAAAATATTTTTTATGTACTTGTTGAAATTTCTATGAACTCTGTTTAATTGCAGATAGCAATGATTAGCCCTGGCATGTCTTGTTGCGAACATACTTTGAACACGTTACGATATGCTGACAGGTATCATTCGTTTTTGAGTGTCTTTTTCATCGCTTAACATTTACTAGTATTTTCTTCTTCAGAGTGAAAGAATTAGGCGCTGAAGATGGATCAAATATACCTATGGAAGATGAAGAACTTATGTTAAGTAATATTGATGAAGAATATGATATCCTGCAGTCAACAAATGTATGCGGTTTGATTTGATTAAAAATTATAACACCAGCATCTCTTCATTTGCATTATAGAATCTTCATATAAGTTTACTATTTTGTGCCCTATCAAAATCTTTCTTCTTTGTTAAGAGTTGGGTATTTGGCAGCTCTCTATCTAAAGAGCTACTTTAAGAAAAATAAATATAATTGAATCGATGAGTGAATTTTCATATATTAATATTTTATTCGTTTTCCTGATGATTTGTAAACATGAAGGACTTATATGGATCAAGCAGTTTTGTTTTGAGAATGTTACGTAGAAATAAGTCCGAAGTTTCTTAAACATTATAAAGGTTTTAGGAACTAAACGACGAAAGATATAGATTGCAGAGAACATTACAAAAAATATCCTTTGCAGAAGAGAAGTCTTGTAACGAGCTAACTGCATTGTACGAAGTAAGCGATGAAGTTCTTCATTTTAAAACTTTGTAAATTAGCAGTCCTATATCTCTTTTTTGGTGCTGATGATAGTAGGCTTTGCTTTTATTATTGGTATACAATGGCCCTTCAATATTTTTTAGGATATGGAGAGAACAAAGGCGGAAATGGCAATGTTGTTGAAACGACCTAGTAAAATAGATTATGATATTGATGCTTTTGCTATCGATTTACAAAATTTTGCCCGTGAGCAGCGTGATAGATACATACGTTTACATGGTTAGCTGTATTTCTTTACAGTTCTCTCTTATTTTATGTTTTTTTCTTTTCATTTTTTTTCAAACACGTCCGTGGTGCGTCAAAATGTTGAACGATGAACAATTTAAGAAGTGCCAAGTTCGTGATATCGAAAAATTATTTTTTATTCCCGTATATTCATTGTTTAACAGGCTAGTTAGTTCAGAAATTTAAAAAAAAAAAAAAAAATGATAATCCTAATCAGTGAAGTTGCAGTTATTAATTGATACAATTACTAATAGTTACAAATTCATATGAAAAAGATAGCAGTAAATATTGATTCATAATTTTAGATAATGCTGAATGCCTCGTGTCAGAACTCGGTAGAGAATCGGAAATTAGTAAAAAGCAAACAAATCATAAGCGGCATTGAATCGGATGAATGTAATTTCTGGAAGTATATTTCAGTTCACCGCATAACTTCATCACTTTTCGGCTCCCTTGTTAAAATTTGACAGCATTTTCTCACCAAAACTTTCTGTGCTTTGTTTGTTCATATAAAGATTTCGTTTGTTTCCTATAAAATTTGAGCTAATTATTTGTTTATTATTTTTAGCATTTTTTTCTGGAGTTTCTACTTACAAAATGGTATGTAGAAAAAAACTACACTGAGTCTCTACTCAGTCTTTTCCTGCGTACCATTTTTAGGCTTCAGATAGTTCGATTTGAATTTTCTGTAAAGCTAGGGAAATTCCAGCGGTTGTTAGAGATATCAGGTATTAAAATTTCTAAGATTTTCTTGAACTGAGAAGTTTTTTCATGCTGTAGAAAATTGTGTGTGTGTGTGGAAATACCCTCGGTATATAATATTGCGGAGTTTACCATATCCCTGTATCACATATAATCTTGATTTATGATACTAGAATGCATTTTTAAACTCTTCGTTAATATATGTAAAAATTTAAGAATAAAATGTAACTTTTTTTATAAAGTATCTTGGAATTCAAATGTAACTATGTTGTGAGTAAGGGAAGATTGTGCAACGGGTCAATTGGTCAATTTGTCAATTTTTCTCTTTCGTCGTGGCGTAATCTCCTGTCTCTGTTATTAAATAATTGCTTTCTATATTTTGCGTTTATAACGTAATTTCCTGCTTTATTACTGCGAACATGTATTTCATATATCTTTTGTAAAAGAATATTTAAAATCCAGGAATTTTTAAGTTTGGTAAAATGATAATGACTGCCATATATTTTGCAAATTACTTTTGTATATAATACAAATTGCAGATTGCAAATATCAATGCATTGCTTTCGTAAGGGTATGTATTATTCGAGAAAGCAGTTATCTAGTTTTTTGGTAGAGTTAAGAAAGAGGAAAATATTTAAAGGCAGAATTTTCAAAGAATTAAGTGCTTCTTATTATTCGTTATTATCATTTATATTATCTTTTTCTTATTATTGAACTGTGAAATGCTTTAATTGTACAATTGAAATAAATCAAAATTTGGCCTATTTTTGAAATTGACAATAATATCAGCAAATTTGCAGAAAAATTTCCATGATTGTTAATGGTTATTTGTAAAAAGTTAAAATTTTCAGTTATTTGTGATGAATGATACATTGAAATAATTGTAAGGAATCAACCGTTCATAAGTCATGTATATAAACGTGTACCTAACTTTTTTCTCCATTTAAAAAAAAACTTCATGCCATATAAGGGATGTTTTGAAAGGGAAAAAAGAATCTGGAACTGTCTTAGAGGTAAATATTATCGGGAAGGCAAATTAATGGAAAAAATAGGTAGGAATAAATATTTGGAATTTTGATACTGCAAGTGAAACGTCTATCTTATGGTTTTAGTTGATTTTAGAATTGATCATCTAGATAAATATTATTATTTACAATTTTACAAAATGATTTACATCCAGATATACATACTACCAACGCTAACATGAACCGTCCCAACGATTCGTTGAAAGCATTGGCATCATCAGTGAATAAAACACATTCTCAGCAGCAGAAGTCAAATATTTTTGTAACATTGAAGAATAACAATTTTAGCAATAAATTGATATCAGGTAAATGAAGCTTCAAATTTAATTGTAGAGTTTGCAAAGGCTATTATTTTTAATCCATACAATGTAAATGTAAAAGTTTTAGGAAGGCATCGCTGTGATTGTCAAGCAAGAATACATAAGTTGATTCGAAATTGCTTGAATTGTGGACGTATAGTATGCGAGCAGGAAGGTAGTGGTCCTTGTATGTTTTGTGGCGAAATTGTTTGTACTCGAGAAGAACGGGAAGTAAGTTCTATAATTTTTATTATTGTATGTTGAGATTTTCTTTACTAATTACTTTCAATCTTGCTGCTTCGTTTCATCTCTTGGTGAAGTAAAAAATAGCTTTTTAGTAGCCTTAATCAGTGTCAACAATTTGAAACTGGTGAAATTGACGTTATAGCATAAAGGTCACTTTTAGAAAATATCACTAAAGTTTGATAAAGATGTCATTTATCATCGTCGTTATGTAGGAAATGCCTTAAATTAAATATATCATTTCGAAAAGGTTGAAAGGTGGATGCTTTACAAATTTTTTCTCTCATTATCTATTTGAATTAAATTTAAGAATATACTTGAATAAATTTTTATCCAGCTACTGGCATTATCCATTAAAACCATTTCAGGTTTTGAATCAACAATCAAAAGAATCACTTGAACTTTACTTCAAATTAATGGGATATGAAGTTAACGAAACTAAAGGATTTTCCTTGACATCAGTCGGGAGTGCGCTCGCTAAAGCTGAGCGATACAAAGATAAATTACTGGCTGCAGATTTGGACGCGTAAGTCATCTGTACATTTTCAGTATTAAAATCTGTCATAGATAACATAGATTGCTATGATAGAAGAAGCAGTTTTGGAACTACAAATTTACAAATTTCTTGTTAAAAATGAGCTTAATTTATGAAAAAGAAGCAATTCTTAAATATATAGCAGTTTTAGAGAAATGAAAACACACATTCATGACTTGGAATCGGACTATTATAACATGGAAAACAACATATATTTGACAAAAGCGGTTAGTACTGTTTCTCATTAAAATTACCAAGATTATCAATCTTCGATATCTTCCATTTTTCGATGGTGACTTGAATAATGTCTCATTTGATTTTGGTAAATAGATCTTTTGATCGAAGAACAATTGTTAATATACTTTGTTTAATTTATCACTGAAATAAGTAACTCGGATAGTTTGATCAGCTCACATGAATAAGTGAACAATCTTTATAATAATAACAGGAACGAGAAGCTATAATGGCTCGTAAAGAAGAATTAAAAGAATTACGAATGCAACAACAACGAGCTCTTATTGTAGACTTCGATTTGGAGAAAGCCAGTGTTTCTGAAGTAAATTTTCCAAAATATATTGGATTAAATTTTTGAAAATCTTAATTCTTTCTATTACAACTGATATATCAGAAATATTCGTTTTTTTCACTGATTAATTATTGTTTCACGATAACTTGAAATTTTTTCACCATAGTTCCGTATTGTATTAGAAACGGGCTGTTGTAAGAGTTTTCGTGAAACATCTGAAGATGTCGATTTGATGCCATAGCAGTTGTGTTTTCCGACGGGCTCGTTTTAAATCAACATTTGAAAAAATGTCAATTTGCCAAGCTAATAAAGCAAAAAAAGCTAATATAGGAAAGGAAATTTGCACATACCCATGTAATAATCAGGGTTAAGAAAGAATAAATGAATGAAGTTTGCCTAGCTCCAAACTATTCTACATCTTATAAAAAGATCTAATATTTGGCTATTACGAGGAGAGACAAGGGACTTCGTTATAGTTTTTAGTTGAATTATAATAATTCTTTGATATTAGATCTTGTATATCAATTTCAGACCAAGAAAAAATATGATGACACCTGTGATCCACTGATCGAGTCAATTTTATCATCTTCCAGAAGACGACAGCAAATTGAAGCATCAAGACCTGTAGCGAAGTGGGCTCCGGATGGATTTGTATTAAAGGTTTTTTTTTTGCCTTTCTTTTTTATTCTTGAGACTAGAAAATAAAAAATTTAATACGAGAATTCCTCTTTTTGATCTCTCTGTAAATTGATTAGAACTATATAAACAATTGAAAAAATAACAGGATCAGTCTATATATAAAATGGGAACTGTGAATTGTTTTTTTTTCCTCAATGAAATTTTATTTTTACCCCTTTAACAAAGAGATTTCTTGCATTCTTTGATTGAGTCTGATTTGATTTGGTATAAAAATTTTCAATGCACATGATGCATTGGTGAAAATTTAGGTAGATTTTTTAAACACGACCTGCCAGTCATTGTTCATTTCAGTATAACGGTCAAAGTAAATGGAAAAGTAATCCTCAGCAAGATATCGATAACGAAGGAGACATGGAAGACAGAGCATTAATGATGTTAACTGATGAAATGATATATATGGAAGTGGCAAGAAAAGGTTATACGATCGGTATTGTTCAACCTATTGCAACATTGCTAGCTTATGGATTTCGAAGGTTCATTATACCACCTTGTTTGCTGTCACATATTTTTCAAACAACGATTCTGTTGACGAATTTGACTATGATATAATAAATTGATGTATTTTAAATGCTCTATGGTATGTCCATAAGGCTAATGGTTATGAGATTTAGCAGTGGAGTTAGCATTAAATCAGTAAGTAAAATTAAGGAAAAGTTCTGCAGGCATATTCCGTGGAATGAAGATGTTGATATTAGAGGACCAATACTTATTGCTTCAAAGGGCAAAGCTGTTTCAAAAAATGAAATTGAAAACGAAATCTCACGCTTTCAGCATTCGCTCCCAAATAGTAAGTAAATGATAAGACAGAGCAATATCCAAAGAGCTATTGCTCTATTTTATAGAAACTTTTTATCTTATTAATATTTAATAAATTTTTAAACAGTAATCTTTATGGTTCCTGAAACCTTTTTTGCATATTTGTTTTTTATTTTATTTCCTTGATGAACAAATAGGAAAGATGGAATTTCTAGATAATGTGGCAGTGTCCAAACTTCCATCAGAATTCCCTTCGGGTGCCATTGTAGGTCGAGCATTGCTTATTGATTGTTTATCAGTGGAAGAGTATGAAGAGAAGGTAACATTAATTAACAGTGACTTTAAAATAAAAATGTTTTATTGTACAAAAGTAAACAATATTCATGCTCGATTTGGTTTTTATTATTTCGAATTTTAATCAAAGAAATTGTAACGTGCCAAAACACCATTTTTATATCGTTTTTTTTTTTCTTTTAAATCATGAATTAAAAACTCTAAATAAGAGGTGTTGAGCAGTTTTTTTTCGGCAAAGCAGTATTAGCGCAATGTTTGCTTAAAATGATACTGATCTCGATTGTAAAATGTTCGAAGTTGTTAGTAGTTGTTAGTAGAATGTTCGGTACTTGTTAATTTAAAAAAATTTTGATATTTTTATCTACTTAATAATATTGATTGGTTCAATAATTCGATTTCAAGCTGGTTTTATATTTCACTATAATGTGACGTCAGTTCCAGGATATTAAGTAATTTTTTATTTAGCTACTAAAGATAAACAATAGAGTTATCGACAGGTATGTCCCTAACTAAAACTCATGTAAGTCGAACAGGTAATTTAATTTCTTTTTTTGTTATCTTTTTCAGTTAAAAATGTGATTCTGCTGTATTTCAGTATTTGGAGGACAAAGAATGCTCTAGTACTGAAGGATCGTATGTGCTTATATTCGATATCTTTGAACCGCTACTAATTCCTATTCCTCATCTTTCTCCTTCGAATTGTATTTATCAAGTTGATAAGCAATTACTGACTGCCATAAAACAAATTCTCGAACCGGTATCCTTCTATTGAAGAGTAGTTTTCATTAAATTGAAATTATAGTTATCTCTGAAGGACTTTTTATAGTAGTAAGTTATAGAACTTTTTGTCAAGAAATTGTTTCTTACTTTTTATACGCTAACACTAAGAATTTCATTGTATTCGTTTATTTTAAATTGTGTGTAAATTTATAAATCTATTTCAAAGTCCAATTTCTTCCCATTGTCTCCAGTTATAGTTCAGGTTAACTTTGATTTGAATGCAAAAAGATATGATAATGAGTGCATCAACAATAGAAGAATGTGAGTAATTTTAATACATCTCAATTGCTTTAAAGTTTTTTTTTTCTTTTCTGGTGAATATTTCTGTAGTGACTATAAGGATTTTTTTAAAAAATTTTTTATTTTTAAGTTTTTACTTGGCATTCTTACCAATGTAGATTAGTATCCAAGTTAAAAACTTTGTAACGATTCCATTTTAAAATTCATACTTGAAATTACTACAGAACTATTCAGCAATGTTTCATTTGCTACAATCAAAAATTAAATCATTTAATTTAATATAGTTTGAAATTATTTGTAATTAAAGCATACGAGAAATTTTACATTTGTCATAATAAATGGAATAGGACATAATTGTTGACAAGAACAGTACATGGAAGATATAATAGAGATTTGTACTCATAGATTTCTCTATATTCTTTAGTTGAAATTAATTTGCTAATTTTTGAAAAACTCTTTTTCACTCCATTTTTCTTTGAAATTTCTGTTGATTGAAATTACAAAAGATTTCGTTTGATGCATTATTTTTCACAAAAAATATAAACATGATAAAATCATTAAGTTTAGGAGGACATAGTTTGTGTATTTTTTCAAACAAAATACTTTATCAAATTTTTCGTATTTTCATTTTATGATTTCTATTCATTATTATTCATTTCTGTGCAAATTGTTTTTTGATATGTGTAAGAATAAAATTGAGAATATAAGTTACAAATAATCAATCCATAATCATAATATATAATCACATAATTTAAGAGACATTTTTGAATTCTTTCCGAAATTATATGACCAAAGTTGGAAAAAAATCATATGACAATGAGAGTTTATATTCATAAACTCTCATTTTTCAGTGCAAGGAACCGTCTTTGATCTATCTAAAGGTCATCTGTGATCTATTTAAAGGTCATCTGAAGGTACCATGCACACTATCTATGGATGCTATTACTCCTATAAAAAGGACGCTTCTCGTGTTAATCTAGGCTAAACTGATTGTTATTATCATAAATAATGATGAAATGAACTTACCTTTGATAATAAATTATGTTGAATTTTGAAATTGAAAGTTATGAGCGTGCGTTTCGTAAATTTGATAAAGAAAATTCAAGAAATTTAAATGTTAAATTTTCCTTCATCAAAATATATAGTTGCAACGTATAAGGAAAGTTCTTGCAATGATTTTCGTCGTACAGTTTTTTAAAGATATTTCCGAATGAAATGGACTTTATAAAATAGATTGTGGAATGTTTCAAATGGGGTTAATAGGCTGTGTTCGTGCATTCTTGCTATGACCTGATTTCTTACTATTTACAATTATTTTATTGCATACAGATATTAATATTTTGTATTATCTATCATCGAAATATTTTCAATAATATACAATGTTTTGATGGTAACAATTTAAAGAATGTAGTTTTCTTTTAAATTTAAGGAATCATTTCAGAATAGTAACCGTTCAATTATGTCACGTGATATCACGTGATGATTCAGAATTGTATAGATTTAGGAAAAAGTATTTTACAAATACTACAAAATACTACCAATCTATCCTTTCCAGTGTTAGATATTATTTAACTGATCTTATAGCTTCAGAAATACTTTATGAAAGACAAAAAAAAAGAAAAAAAGACGATAGTTTTTTAAGGTTTCCACTTCTTTTGGCGTATTTCTTGAAGAATTTTTACGAAAAAATATTTTAATGGAGGCAATTTTAAAGGAAAAAAAAAATTGAATATTATTAATAGTGATTAATGTAAATTTGTATTGCAAATTATAGTATTGTTAATATTTAAAAGAATAAACAACAAAAATTTTTTTAGAGTAAAATTTTTTTTTGTTAATTTTAGAATACAGTGGTGAAAGGAAAAGAAATGGATGCTTGGAATCGACATCTGGGTCTTGATGACAATGAGGTAGGAGATGATGTACACTAATTTGCTTGGATGGGATATATGTTCAGTATAAATCTTCATATGGTGGGAAATTAAGTGAAATCAGAACAGGATTCAAAAATCACATAAAACGTTCGTATTTGATTTATTGACGAACCCTTAAGGATTGTAGTTTGTTGTTAAGCAATGGCATCTTGTCATTAGAATTATGGAGATTTATCCGACCTTTCCCAATTTTACTCTTTATATTTGCCATTTTTACTACCATTGTTCGTAGTAAAGATTGAACCTTATAGTACCTATTGGAAATTACATGGATAATGAAGAAAAAAATCTTAAAAAAAAAAAAATATTAAAAAAAATGGAATGTATATTTGGATATCATTAGTGTTATAGATAATTTGGATGTTTTGTAAGTTTTGTCATGTTTCTTTCATTGGTTTTCTTGATACCATTTGTTACAGTTTTTGACGTGACAATCATTCCATCTTTATAGACAGAAAAGGTTGAGAAACGTGGAAAGTATATTGCTGTAAAAACACTGATCGGTGCTGCAGTTTACCCGCTAACACATGTGAAAATTCTCTTCCAACTTGGTTATGAACCATTTCCATTAATTCCGGGAAAATTTTTATGGTTCTTCCGCGAAGCATATTTTCTTCCAAATGGTTTCAGATATGGTATACATTTTTATCTTATCCTGTTAACGTTTGTGTTTTGTTTGCTTTTCGAGAAAATTTAATGCAATTTTGAGGCAAGCTCCGATAGTGTCAACTTATATGTCTTAGTATGCAGAAAGTTGGTAATCTTCAGTTTACTTTTCTTTTACATTTACTTCTCTCATCTCTAGCTAACACTCGAGTCTTCACCATTTCGCTCTCCTACTATTTAATACCATATTTTGTTATTCTAGCCCAAAACCTACACAATCGCTTTGGACTACGCAGACTGTATGCTGGCATTGATGCCTCCTTGATTTCTCAGTTCACTTCCGGTTTTGTCGATCTTGCAACAAATATTGTTAGTTTTTGTTGTGACACAATGATAACAGGTACAGATGAGAAATAAATGATGAAAAAGTGCATGAGAATTATTTTTCATTAAGATTCAATGCACTATGAAATAAAGTGGGCGAAATATAATTTAAGGTTACGTGAAAATATGATGTGGGATAGCTCATTGTAAACTTTGAAATTGAAGTGAGACGAAGCTGCATAATTCGTTATAGTCAAAGATGATTTTGTATTATAGTAATTCTTACATTTATCAGATTGAAAATTGAAATAATCCATTTATTTTAGTAATGCTCAATACTCGTTACTTGTTTTTAGTATAAACAGTTCCATGCAGCTATGTTAATATGTACAATTTGTATTTTTGCAGTATATGGATCGCCATTATCCCGAAATTGGTGGAAAACCAATTAATCTAGATAAAGAGGAATCAGAGATGAGTGATGCGGAAAGTATGCGTCGTGTCCTACGATCCGCTATACGGGAAAGTATTTCTCGTAGTGTTGCTGTGATTTTTTCACGCCCATTCACCGGTGCTTGCTTTTTCTTACTGGCAGTTCATTTAAATCATATATCTAAAAATGTAGTTTATGACCCGATAAGAATATACTCAAAGATTTCAGTGATTATGATCAGGCAGATTGCACAAATTGTGGGTGATGAGTTCAAATACGGTAACGTGTTATCTTCCTTGTGTTTGGTAGGCGTTGAAGAGGGTCCGAAAGGATTGTTTTCGTTAGTTTATAATATTTGTCTGATTTTAGTAAAGATTAAGTTACGTGTTTCAGAATTTTGTTCTAATAAAATTAGAAGTTAAGTTTTTAATGGATTTGTATTCGCATCATTTATGTGCTTTCTGTGATCATTTAATATTCTAGAGGTTTGATCCCGCAACTGATTGCGGAGTATTTTTCAATATGGGGTATACACCTTGTACTTTTTGGTATTGAACGTATTACACTACGTGCTCAACAAGATGCCATTGTAAGTTAGCGTTACTGTTTCATTCGAAATGAACTTTCGATTTCCTTTTGAATCATTCAATAGCAGTCATTACGGTCAATTTTATTTGTTTACTTGCTATGCTAACAGTTATGCTAGAAAAATCCATCATTGCAGCGTTCTAATAACAAAGAAGAAGAGAATTTTGTTGTTTCAACACGCAAAATGCTACATTTGATTGCACCGATACTTGTGAACAATTTCACATATCCATTCCAGGTGGTTTCAACAGTAATGGCAGTTGCGGGTTCCGGGTAAAAAGTTTATGCAATTTTTTCATATTTTAGTTAAGGGAAAAAAAAATGGAATAAGAGTTGCTCGATTTCAGCTTTTCTTTCGGGATTAACGCTTCAAAATGTAGCCCAAATAAATATGCACTATTTAATCCACATGCTAGTTATTATATTGGTGGTTCATATTAGTTGTTCCGCAGTTTGTGCAATAACTTATCTTTCTTCCTTGAAGCTTTACTGCTTTAGCATTACATCAATTTTTTATGAATTTTTAATTCACTGCAGACTTGTGGTTTCGATGTTACCATATAGTCCGCCGTTTGGGTTATGGCAAGATGCTTATGATTATTTGTTGCCAATTAATGGATTAAAGCGAGGTTCAAGAATATTCTGGCGCGAACATAGTGGAGCTGTTAGTGTGGGTTCTGATCAAAAACTTTATGCCGCCAATAAATATTTCGTGTATGTTATTGTTTTTTGTTCATATTCATTACTTTTATGGAATTTGCGAAAATGACATATATTTATTCATTTTCATTAGAATAGTGAAATCTTTTTTTTAACATGCTGGTCAACATTCATGTTAGATTTTTTGCTATTAAATTCTTTATCATTAATATTTGGGCAATAGTTGCAATTGAAGGCGAATTATCGATTTGATTTTAATAACTGGAATGCATCTATGATTAGATTGATTTTAGAAGAATGCTGGTGATGCAATAATTATGAGTATCAGTTAATACCAATGTTTTCAGCTGATGAAAAAGATCAATGGGTGCACGATTTCCGAGAATTTGTGTGATTTTTCCTTTATACATATACTGGAGTATGTATGTTTTAAGTATTATCTATGAATAATATTAGCTCTCTTTCATGAAATAGTAGAAATTTAAAATGCTGCTAATGGATGGTTTTTGTTAAGCAAAAACTTACACGCTCAATTTTTTGCTATGGGTGAATTTCTTTTACAAATTTCTATATAACAGAAATGAAAGTACTTAATATGTTTTCAAATAAAGAAAAACTTTTCAATAAATGATAAATCGATTAAGGAATGATTTTACCGGGAAAAAAAAGAAAGAAGTAAACTAGTAAGGAGAAATAAATATATGTTGATTTTCCTTGAAAAATACGAGCTTTTTATGTTCCATTCTGTGCCGATTTAATTTTTAAAAAGTGCATTTATGTTATACATTGATGTTCACTAATATAAGAATCGCATCTTCTGATGCTGAGATTAATGAAGTAGGTTAGTTACTCTTTTCTCTTCTAACTTGTATTTCCTTTCATTTCGCAAGTAGAAATGATTTCACTGTCGTTTCATTCTGGCTCGATTCTTACAGTTAGATTTTTTCATGATATAGCGCAAAATTCCAATGACATATACAGTATTTATTGCCGTTGCAGTTCTTCATCAGGTAATTCGACAGTTTTTCTGGACGACCTTTGCAAGCATATAAATTTGAATATTTTCTTTGTAGTTTTGTTTTGTATTTTCAAAATTTTAAATCATTTTCTGAAATAAAAAATGACTTGTGATTGTTGATGATGCAATTACAACGTGAAGAAGACTGTTGAGTGGTCGTGTTCTTTAGTGGTAAACAAGAGATGTCTTCGGATAGTGAAATTGGAAATCAGAATACTTTAAAATTTGCAAAATCTTGTAAATATATAAGTTACTATTAATGCAGTATTGTTGCTTGGATTTCATCTCTTTCAATAGCTCAAAAGAATAGGCGCTACTATTTAATCTTTTTTTTCAACAGAATTCCCACATATCGATTTAAACAATATGACAGATATCTGCACATACATTTGCCTATTTGCTTAACTTTATTACAGTAAATTAATTTGATGGCCAATATACAAAGTTTCGTAAAAAGACTTGATAGCTCGAATGGTAGAAAATTTGGTGGAAATTTGCAATACGAGATCAGTGGAAATAAAGTAGCAAAAGGAGATTTTACATATCAGTGCAAAATACCGAAGGATTATTTAAAAGATTACACTTAGGTAAAAGTGAGGATTGTTTAACAGCTATAGCACCGGTACAAGAGGACTCAAATTTATCTGAACAGTTATGTGGCGATTCGATGTTGTCAATGAGTAGCCTTGCTGATTCCATTCTTTCTGGTCCTCATTGCAACTATGAAACAATGTCTTGTTTGTTACTCTTACCCTAATTTAAATTTTCAAAAATTTTTCAAGTTTACTCCTCTTTAACATTTGCATAAAATGAATAGCGAAGGATGTCTCTATTAAAGAACAATAGTGCTGGAATTTGAAATTTATTGCAAAATATCTAGTGTGAAATTTAAGACAACTAAAAAAAATTTAAAGAGTACCATAATATGACATAGGAGGATACTAAGATATAAATATAATTGATAAGAGGAAACTTATCACCTATTTGTTAAATGATTCAATAAATTTAGCTACTAGAAGAAATCATTCGAAAATCAAAAATCCTCAATGATTTATTCCAAAACTACAATTAAGTACTCTGAAGTTGTATGTAGAATATTTTCGGGTAGCACTCATGAATCACATGATAATAGTACTATCGACAGCTTGACAAATTTAACTAATAAATTATCGTCATTTTCAACACACGACAAATATGAAGAGCTCGATTCGAAACTAAATTATTCAACACAGGTATTTTCTTTTAAAGCAATACGAAAGTATTTTATCCTTTGGTATCAAATATGATTTAGTATTTTATTTTTTAGTGTATCAAATATGATTTAATGTTGCATGATGTTGCATAATGTCAGGCATTATCAAAGGATTTGAAGGATTGAAGATGAGTCAAATCTTTCTTAAATGATGGTAATTTCAATCATAATGCAAGAACTGCTCTTCTTTTAGGGAACGGATATAACACAAATTGATGATCATGATATTTTCGCAAACAAGTTGGTGATACGCTTAATTGATAATCTACGGATCAAGCATCTCCATGAAGGTCTTTTCTCATCAGTCCAATTTTCCGCACCAAAAGTGACGAAAATTTATTGTGTTGGCATAAGAAAGAAATAGATTAATAGCAAGCTCTCACTATAACAAACGTAGCTCGAGTTTAATTGCTACTAAATTAAGTTCAATTAAAGTAGCAATTAAATTTGCTGTCACTTCAATTTATTTCGATTTCTAGATGAAAAAGACAGAATATAGTTGCAGATGATGCGCGAGTAATCCTTATGAGACGTGGAGAAACTGTTACTGAAGTTTTCCCAAACTGGATA
Source organism: Mansonella perstans (assembly GCA_037074765.1). NCBI lineage: Eukaryota > Metazoa > Nematoda > Chromadorea > Rhabditida > Onchocercidae > Mansonella > Mansonella perstans. The sequence continues at coordinate 268,437 of JBAMDO010000060.1, forward strand.
GTGGACGCCTTTGACGATTCGAAACTCTATGTGTTACGATTTTTAAATCAAAATAATTACATATTTTTGAAATTTGAACTAAATTTTATTTAACAATGTAAATGATGCTTCCCATGGGAAAAGATCATCATGATTAATTTAGCTGAAGTAATTCCTAAAAAAAAGTGTAATGGATCCTTCTCTCTTAGTACACTTTTATCAGTGTTACTGCTACCAGAAGCCAATTGTCATCATTTAACTCAATTTGGATGAAGGCGTCATTTAACAGTAAAAAACAAGCTCTCAAATCCATCTAATAACTTTCAAACTACTAATTAATAACGACAAGAAGTAATATAATATGGTACAAGTAATCATGAACACTTAAAATTGTTCGGAAATGAAATGTAAAAATGCTCATAGCTTATTCATAGTAAAAGATGTTTTTCTTTCGTTTTCCTTCTCCTTTTAATACCTTAGTGATTCTTAGTTTTGAAAATAAAGTTTAAATGAAATTTCTTTCCAGGCCATACGATCTTAATATGCCTTATACTTTACAAAAACGTGAAAGACATGAAGATTTTTTAGTAATTTTCTCTGAAGTTTCAACTGAAATCTTCCACTTCTAATTATAATCATCATAATTAACACAAACACAATCTTCTTGGTCGACAATCTTAATTAGTATTGTACGGATAATTTAATAATCAGTAATCAGTTTGATGATCCAAAGATTTAGCAACCTAATGGGAAAAATTTCATCAGTTATAAATAGACGTTGCTGATCGTCTCTTTTGCATTCGAATATAGTTCCTAAACACTTTTTTTTCTCTAAGTGAAACTGAACTGAAACTTTATTGGAGATCGATCCACCATTAACGAACATCAGCGCACATTTCGCAGCCCAACTTGGTTTCACTATGACTCAAAATTTGCCAATAATGGTTTATTCAGCACCGGAATTGGCGGTATTACAAACTACGCAACAGTTTATAGCTGGTGCTGAAATCGAAATAAATTGGTTGATTGAGCCAGGACTTGTCACATACTTCTCACCCTATCAGCCCAAACCAAGTAACTGTCAACCATCAAGTAAAAAAGCTTATCACATAAAATTTGTCGTTGTTACTTAAGCGCTAATTAAAAAGTGATAACGGACAGAAATAAGCGATCAAAAGTACCATATTTCCATCCGAATGATTTTAATTTAAAAATGTTACTTAATCAATCAAATATATCACCTATTGTGATTTTCTATTCTACTTTGCAATATATTTCCCGGCACAATGTAATTTTCTCCAACAGTATGATAAGCCATACCACATAGAAGATTCCTTTAGAAGATATTTGCCCAATTATCACAGTTGTATAATCTTTTTTTTTTTTTTTTTTTTTTTTTTAAACAGATCCTATTTCTATCTTCTTACGATACTGCTCGTTCTAACCATGCCTAGAATAGCTATTTTGTAGTTTTCACGGTGCAACTTCAACACGACACTATATATACGATGGAAACCATTAATAACATTATTGGAAAGGAGACCAAAAATGAATTTGAGAATAGAATTGCGAAGGTGTACATCCATTGATTCCTTTCTGCATGATTCTTTTTCTTCACAATTGTTGTCCTCTACACACACTGATATTTCATTTTTCAAAAATTTCCGAATTTAGGTCGTTTCAAAGCTTAAATTTCCACGTAGGGCAAGCACTATTATCATTGCTGAAAACTGCGTTATCAATACCATTATACAAAAATTTATCCGTAACAATAACAAGTTAACCATGAAACAGGTGAGAATAGATTTCAATATTACTGTACCAGAAAAATTCGCAAGACAGTAAAAACGAAAATTCTGATATGAGGAAACTATACCCTTTAAGATAGTTAATTGAAAAAGAAAGCAACTACATAGAAATTAAAATTGCATCGTTTTTGAGAAAGTGAATGAACAGAAAAAGCCTTTATATTTTACAGTTTTTACACTTTCATTGAATTTATTACAGCTTTTAACAATAAATAGACGAATTCCTCGACTTTCTTTGATGCATTTCGATATTGATAGCAATGGAAGATGGAAGCCAAGTTCTGCAACATTACCTGGCTTACAGAGTATTACCCGTACTATGTTCAGTCAGCCTGATGTCAATTTTCTGATCAGACCGATACAAGATTTTTGAAATAATTTTTTCTGTTCTGAATATCCAATCACAGAGATACAACATCAAAACTTAATTTCTTAATTTTAAGCCAAAATTGAACTGATAAATTGAAATATTTCGAGACAGTGCTTTCCACTTTCCATACTATTACAAATCCCACATTCAAGCAAAGCCGAAACGTTTAGCAAATTATCCATCATTTTTAACAAACTAAAATACAACAGACTTTCTCTATTATTAGCAATCTCTTTACAAATACAGACTCTATACCTCTCACATCAAAATCAAAATTTATTGTAGACTACTTTCCATCATTATAAAAACATGATGCAATTAATTAAGAACTCAGTAATAACTAAACATTCATTTAGTACATCTCACCTATATTTCGTCAAAAACTTTCACGAACCACCAGACATCTCCTTAATTAGAATCAAAGTTCAATTAACTAATTTTACTGCTTGCAATAGTACCACAACAAAAGAACCCTCAAAACACATTTCCTTTGTCTATTTTTATTCACTAGATTATTAGTAACTACATTTTTTTTTTACCATTTCTACGCTAGAATGTGGATACAAGGAATGAATTAACTCAATGAAATGAACTGATTCAATGAAATGAGTTGGTTCAATGAAATGAATTAATTCAATGAAATGAGTTGGTTCAATGAAATGAATTAATTCAATGAAGTGAGTTGGTTCAATGAATTCAATGAAATGAGTTGGTTTAATGAAATGAATTAATTCAATGAAATGAGTTGATTCAATGAATTCAATGAAATGAATTGATTCACTAGAATTGATCTCAGTGAAATGAATCTTCAATGAGCTGACTCGACTGAATAAACCACATCCTCTACATCCTCTTCAAACATTCTTTCCAATCCGGGAAAAGGGAAACAAACTTCGCCATCGACTCGAACAGTTGTCGCGCCAAAAATATTATAGTAGCACAATTCGAAACTCCGTTATGATACGATGATTTATTTGGATTGTTGTGGTCATTATGAAAATGTGTGAAGTCGCCGAGCTGTTAAAGGTCAGAATGGGAAGAGCAAAAGGGATAGATAGGTAAGGAAAGGGATAAGTATAGGTTATCATCAAGGAAAAGACCTGGAAATCGATGTACTAAGGCTGAACGTGAAGTTTCAGATTTTTAGCATGGACTCGAGTAGCATGGTAAATCGAAAACGAATAAAGCACTTTGATTTATAAGAAGTAATTTACTCTGTGTATTTTTGTACTTTGTTGATAATTTTCATGAATTTTTATTTTCTATTTCATTTTCAATTAATGCTATTTTATTTCGTAATTCAGTTGATGAGCAAAGTGGCCTTAGTTACAATACGTTTGGAAATACAAACTGGTGCACCGTTCATTAAGTTCCAGTCTGCCAATTCTATCGGTATTCATTTCTTAAATTCTCATTATAGTATATGTTGTTGTAGTTGCTATAATTTTTGAAAAGTTTCTATCAAAATTAGGAAGGTATGAAATAGACTGTTTGAAGTTTATTTTTTCTTCATATTCTGTTGTGGTGGAATTTTAGAAGCAAAAAATAAGGTACAACCTGAAGAGAAATTGATGGCTGAAAAGGTTGAACAAGCATCGATGGAAGAAATGAATGCGCAACCTAAAATTGAGGACAATATCGTGCTACCAAACCCCACTGATAATACGACGGAATCGGTTACGTTCTTTCTAGGATTTATTATTTGACCGGAAAAGTTTCATTGATGGTGCATATCAAAACTTATTTTTATGATTCATTATGATCTGTGAAGAAACTGAAGTATATTGTGATTTCATTCAGGTTGAACAAGCATCGATGCAAACGCAATGTTTAGGCAATCGCAAGTACACTGAAATAATTGTGCAAACTTTCTCTCAGAATCAAGCAGCATCGAATGAACAAGAATCTCTCACTTCCGTTGGCCAAGAGGAACATTCTTCTGTGCAAACAATTGCTTCCGCTTCTGCTGTTTCTTCGAAAGCGACTGGTGAAGAATCTGGTTAGTGCTGAATGATTAATTCATCTGAGCATCATTATTATGGTTGTACCCATATTCTTTTCGATTCCACTTGAAAGATTGTGGCCAGACTCAAACAAGTTGGCCAAATCTCCACAGGCAAGAATTTCATCATAACGAACAATAAATAATATGTCAGGCGTCAGAATCACATTCTTTTCGAATATGATACGCTGCTTTTCAGATATTTGCAATATATCATTTTTCTCCGGAAATCCGTTTGTCGAAAAAACATCGGGGATTCTTCATTTTTACAAACAAAAGTACGTTTTTTCAGTTCTGTCGAAATGCAAAATTTCAGTTATTCTTTTCGATTATCCCATCGATTTATTTCTTAGAGTTTTCCAAGTATAGATCAGTTACGTATTAAATGAATAAAATAGCAGCCATCTTCAGAGAAATGAGTTCAGCAGATGCTAGAAGTGATTGTACAATATTATGCATGTTAGGAGTCCCATCGTTGCTTTCTTGTCGTGAACTGCTAAGATTTATTGCTCCAAGTTCACAGTATATTACTGCACTGAAAGTGATACGTGATTCAACACCAAATCAGTATATGGTTATTATTAACTTCCGAACCCACGTAAGTACCAAGCTTCAGTAATTTTCATTTTAACATATCCAAATAAAGATTAATTCAACATTCTGAATATATCAGTTTCTCTTCAAAATTATATGGTGATCTCGGGTAATGAATGAAATGTAATAATAAAGATACTTTTGCATTTTTTATTTCTTTTAGGATGCCGCTGTTCGTTTTTATGATGAATACAATGGCGTAGCATATAATGCAATTGAACCAGAAGAGTGTTCCCTCGTCTTCGTTGAAAAAATTGAATCGGTATATTCTCTTGATTTACTTTTATTATTGTATTAGTACATTTATGTTATAGTATATTTATATTTAATTTATAGTATATTTATAGTTTTCTTGTTCCTTGATACCTCCCTTTTATGCTCGATTCCCTTTACAGTAATCAGATGTATATTCCTGCTAAAGTTTATTACTTAAATTTTATGGATTATTGCCATAATATATGGCTTGTGAAAAGGTCGGAATTGGAGAAAGGAGGAGAGAAAAGTAGATCTCTTTCATTTTTGAATGTTAAGTTCATCAAGAGTTTGGTTTTCAAGGTTCGTGAAGAAGCTGGTGGTAGCCTACCTACTGAAAACATGACAGAATTGCCAACATGTGCGGTTTGTTTGGAGCGTATGGATGATGGTGTGCTGACCATTCTATGTAACCATACTTTTCATGCTGAATGTTTAGAGCAGTGGGCGGACACGACGTAAGATGTAGTTATTTAAACATCGTGAGAATTTCCATGTTCAGTTTTTATGATTTTTGATCTATTCAATAATGATGTTTTTTTCAAGGTGATTTCTGTCGATACTTTCAGATGTCCGGTATGTCGACAGAGTCAAACGCCTGAATTGGTGGCAGATCAGAAGTGCTCTATTTGCGGAAAAACTACGGATCTGTGGATATGCTTAGTTTGCGGAAATATTGGTTGTGGTCGATATGTAGAAGGTCATGCATATAGGTGAGCAGCTGGAAATCCGTGATACTGAATAGCTACTAAGTTTCATCTCAACCTTTATTGCATGTTCTCCGATGTAATGATGATTATTCACATAAAAATATCACTTCTATTGTTTAACTGAGACGTAAATGTGCACTTCTCTTTAGTCGTTTTGCTTGTCTTTGCACATGTTTAACAACCGAGCAATTCCAAAAAAGATCTCTTTTGACAAATGAGTCTAGTAAGTCTAGTAAGCATTTATTACTTTATATCTCTTGCAGACATTTCCAAATAACTTCACACACATTTACTTTGGAAATTGGTGGTGAACGTGTGTGGGACTATGCAGGTGACAATTATGTGCATCGCTTGATACAGAGCTCACCTGATGGTAAAATGGTGGAATACAGGAGAAGTGGTGTTAATGATAGCAGTGTATGTTCATTCTAAAAAGCATAGGGAAAATTATTTTCTTCTGAATGAGATATTGAAAAACTGGTCTTGTTAATTTAAATTTTAAACTCAATAAAGATTTAAAGGGTACTTTTTAAGGAAAATCCGGGCGAAAAGTTAGAGTCGATTCAGTTGGAATACACTTGCTTGCTTACGAGTCAACTGGAATATCAGAGAACATTTTACGAGACGAAAATGAATGAGCAGGAACGATTATTTAGCACGTTAGAAAAACATAATCAAGCTCAGGTTTTGTACTGATGAAATAAATTTTGCAGAGTTTGAGGAAAAATTCAATTAGTGATTCATCAACAGTGCTGATCATCATTGATAGTAAAATGTAGTAAAAATCAACCTCGTTTTATGGTTCTCTAAAAGTTTTTTTTTTTTTATTAAAGACGATGAGTTTGTTGTTTAACCGAAGACTAGTTAGATAACCTTAACCGAAAGTTTAGGGAGATAATCTTCATGAAAAAAAAAATTAATTTGAAAGTTAAATTTTTTCGTAGGTAGACAGTCTCGAGAAGGAAGTCGAGGAAATCCGAAAACAATGCGATGATTTGAAAAAAACTTTAATTTCCTGTACACAACAACGACGCAATATTGAAAAAAAGCATCAAAATTCTAAAAATAAGTTGAACAAAGTAATATTTTCTTTCCAGGCATTTGGTAATGTCCCACAATAGTGAAACTGCGATAGGGTCCGTTTGCAGCGGTTTTTCAGCTTATGCAAAGTTTTGCGAGTAGTTTTACTTGGAACTAAATTCCGAATAATTCAAATTATTCGATTACTTATCTTTAGCGGTTAGTTATCGAATAAGCGCGTACTTGCTGAACTTTACGCTGTTGAAGCTCTGAAACTTACAGGCACTGGCAGAATTGGCGGAAGAGCGTTCTTTAAACCAGTTATTACGATCCGATCAGGAAAAATGGTCTGCGAGATTGGCAGAACTGGAAGCAAAAAATACTAGTTTACATGAAAAATACGTTACTGTAAGTGTTACTTTCAGTTATTAAATTAAAAGGCTGTAACACACGTGCTTTTCAGACAGTGAATGATCTCAATGAACAAATTCGTGACTTAATGATGCACTTCGAAGCTGAAGCTAAAATACAGGATGCAGTTGAAATGAATAAAGTTACTAAGCAGGTTGTTATTTCACATGTAATTTTCTTCAGCTGAGAAATCACAACTGAATGAAACTGGAACTGAAAAAGAGATCGAATGCAATCTGTGACTATAACTTTTTATTAACTAATAGTTTTTGTAATTTGTTATGGATTTAACAGATTACTCAAGATATTGAATTTTTATTTCAATTTTTCAGGAAGTTAATGAAGGTAACGTAATTGTGGCAGACCCGCCATTGTGCACCTCAATGAAAAACCGTAGGCGTAAGAAGAAGATGCACCACTGAAATATAATGGAAAAATATGATTATTTTTATGTTCAAAAAACATGTTCATCTTTTTCAAATCAGTTATACTTTCGTGGAATCGTTTTTCAAATTTAAACATTATTTAAAAATTTGTGAGATATATCTTTATGAAAAACTATTGATGCTTTCTTGCTTGCTTCGTGATATTATTAATTATCTTCTACCTCGTGTAGTATTTGACGTCTTAACATGATCTTTCTGACCTTTATATGACTAAATTTCTTGCTGAACGCTTTTTTGTTTGTTTTATATGAGACAATTACTAAAATCATATGCAATTTGTATGTATATATAGACCATGCTGCTTTTGAGGCCATATATATAATTGTAAATAAATAGCTCATTGATTCTTAAGTTCGTGATTATAGATATGGTCTGGGATTAACCTAAAACACAAGATTTCATCTCTATTATTAGGTCATTATAAATATATATTTTCAATATCATTTCCATTGATTCATTATTTCTGTTTTTTTTCTTACTAGGTCAGTAGCTTTTTTTTTCTCCAGTATGTCGACCTAGTTTTGAATAAATAGATGTGAAAGTTTGTGGAACATGCACAACTATTTGAAAACATTTTGACCTTCAAATGATAGTTTTTTCGACAGCATCAAATTATCTCTTCTTGTAAAGTTAAATCTAAAAGATAAGAGATGAGAAATGGCGAGGATTCACTGCAATTTGTGTCAATCACCATCAACTGGATAGCGTACAACCGTAATAATGTATCACGATAATTCTGGTATAGCATACGGAAGTATTGATTATCCCCTAAAATATTCTCATTTTTCTGACAACATCTTTCCATTTCTTGCAACTAATGCATCTGCAGCACTTATTCGCTGCACTTTTACTACTAAGTGTTCCACTTAGATTCCCCAAATAATTTTAAGATATAGGATTCCTATTTGGAAAAACATTTGCAGCAACATCTTTCAATTTAATTTTTTTTCTGGTCAGCTGATTTTCCTTCAGCGAAATTTTTAAAAAAAATTAGAGAAAAGACTTCATATGATGAATAGAAGATTAAGCAGTCCTAAGCAACAAGTTTTACAATTAAAGATGCCTGTAGCATTTTTGTTTTCTGTCATTTTGTTTCTCTTATAAATTTCAAGAATCAGTTCTGAATTTGAAATAATCCCTTCATCTGCAGTGATAAAAAGTGTTAGAAAAAGATACGTTTTGTTATGATATTTTTTTGCATGAACAATTTTAACGAGCAAGTTTTAAGCAAGGAAGTTTGTTATGTTTGTAAAACGATTCATCTTTCTGGAAAAGATGCACTTTTAAGAAAAAAGTAATAATTGATTGGGCTTTTATTTTAATCTTTTGTCAATTTTTATTTTTCATCAATTTTTTATGCCTCGCCTTCAAATTGTTCGTTGATCTATCTATGATCATTGCAGAAGAAAAAGCTCATATCAGCGAGAGATTTGAAGAATGAATGGAATCTGCATGAATGGGATTCATCTAGAATTTAAACCTCTATCATAAATCATTGTTATTTTTCAAATTATTTAATTTAAAGGCTCAATTCTTTCAAATAACCGTGACAAAATCCTATTTATCGCAACAAATCCGATTTTCATCTTATTAATCATTTGAAAAGCAGCTTTAAATTTCTCGTGAAGTTATTCCGGGTGACGTTCCTTTTCTCCTTAAAATTTTATTCTTATAAATTGATATTTGCAGTTTTTAGTTCTAAGCAATGTTCAGTAAGAACAATTTTAAGTTTTGCTTAAGTCATCAAATTTTAATTCATATACAATGTTTACTCGATGTTACTGTCAATCATATCAGTGATAAGAACAAAAGAACGATCAACCAACCCTAATGATATCCTTATATTCCCACATGTGCGGAATTGTTTTAGACTTCGGGAAGTGGTCTTTCATAATGAAACCATAAAGTATGAGCAATGAAAGGGATAGGAACCAATTAACAATCAATTAATTAGGTACGTCATACATTGCTGTTAGGTTAAAATAGTTCTGTTATTAATTGAAAAATCTTTTTTCCCAAATTCAATTTTTTTCAGCAATTTCCAATCGTGTTAACGTTAGGATATCTATTTAAACTTTCTTTCAGATTCCGATGTTCGAACTCTAAATTAATCTTTGCTTAAATGAAATCTTTCAACTCTGATTCAGACCAAACTTCTTTGCGTAAATTATTTATAATTTTAAAGTCGTCTTTTCTGATATAAATGGGTCAATGTTCTCAATAATATCCGCATCTAAAAATGTGTACACAAATTTCTTCATTGCTTCCATTTTAAATTGTTGATACGAACTTGCAAGAAAAAGCAAATAGAAATACGGTTGTTGCTTACTTTTGAGTCTAAAACATTCTCAGATTAGTTTTCTTTAAATACTGTAAAAATATTTTCTAATTGCTTTTCTTTTTAACTCTTACAGTTTTATCAATGATCAAATACTTCTCAATGCTGCTACAAAATTTCAGTTATGATTAGATATTTTCAATAATATGAAATTTCAGTTATGATTAGATATTTTCAATAATATGAAATTTCAGTTATGATTAGATATTTTCAATAATATGAAATTTCAGTTATGATTAGATATTTTCAATAATATGAAATTTTAGTTATGATTAGATATTTTCAATAATATGAAATTTCAGTTATGATTAGATATTTTCAATAAATAATTATGAAGATACAATAATATGAAATTTTAGTTATGATTAGATATTTTCAATAATATGAAATTTCAGTTATGATTAGATATTTTCAATAATATGAAATTTCAGTTATGATTAGATATTTTCAATAATATGAAATTTCAGGTTATGAATTAGATATTTCAATAATATGAAATTTCAGTTTTTTTTTTTTTTTTTTTTTTTTTTTTTTTTTTTTTTTTTTTTTTTTTTTTTTTTTTTTTTTTTTCAGTAATATGAAATTTCAGTTATGATTAAATATTTTCAATAATATGAAATTTCAGTTATGATTAGATATTTTCA